>JAVRXN010000010.1:78793545-78841045 GCA_033556935.1 Timema podura
TGAACGTTACTTGAAGGGTATCACGTGATCTAGCCAGCCAATCATTATGCGAGTGACGTCAACAGGGCTATTTATAAGGTGACCAATCGTCCTCCTTTAGGGAGGACAGTCCTTCTTTTGTAGGTTCTGTCTTTCCTCGAAAAGTTTCCTCCTACCTGTCCTCCTTTTCGATATTTTAAAACTAATCTGTTAATCTCTGTATTCAGAGATGCCGCGCCGAACTGTTACGCGTCATGTGACGTACAGTTCGAAAGACGCGATTATGAAACGCATGCGCAGGGCATAGAACTTCACGTGTCTCACACTTGTCTCGCACCATTGCACACTTCACTTTGTTTACTTTATCTCTATATTATACTTCGTGTTTACTTCTAACGGAAATACAAAATTATTTCTTTCTCAGTGAATATTATACTCAGGTAAGTACAATTCACGTTTTATTAATTCATTAATTCAATTTTATACAACCCTGTTTTCAACACAAGTGTAAAATAATTTAAATATAGATTTAGTAAAGTTTTTATTGCTTTTTTATTAAAGTTTTAGTTTTAATTATTAATTTTATTTATTCATAATGTGCTTGCATCGTTCGTGTAACTCTATATTTTATTTTTAATTTTTAATTTCATTTAAGGGATGGAAAAATCAAGAAAGAGGAAATGCCATTTCAACGATCAATTGAAAAAGGAATTTCCATTCCTCATATCAAAGAGTGACACCAATGTTTTCTGCAATATTTGCAGAGGAGAATTTGTATTGCAATTGGAGGCAGAGCAGTTATAAAGAAACACTTGAACACCAACAAACATAAACAATCATTAGATGCATCATCTTCCAGTAGTAAAGTAACAAATTTTTTTTAAACTCCTAATTATTCTGAAGATGAAAAACAGTTAGCTGTAATGGAGGGAACATTTGCATAATTCACAGTTTGCATAATCAAATTTGCATATTCACATCAAGTTTTCGTAGTATGGATTGTAAAACTAAATTATTGAAAAAGTTTTCACAATGCTAAATTTTCATGTGCCAGGACAAAATGTGAGGCTATTATTAAATCAGTATTTAAAAATTACTGTGATAAAATAATTGCAGAAGACTTGAAAAATGCAGCATTTGTAACGGTTTTATCTGATGCATCAAATCATAATGAAACCAAATTGTATCCAATACTAGTAAGGTAATAATGTTACCAAGGGCATTCAAGTGAAAATTTTAAATTTAGAATCCATTGAGGGCGAAACTGCTGAAATTTTGTCAAACCACCTATACAGAGTAATGAATGAAAACAATTTGAAATCTAAAGTTGTTGCACTAACAGCTGATAATACAAACACAAATTTTGGTGGGCGAAGGCGCAAAGGAGTGTTTAATGTCTATGTAAAATTACAAGATTTACTCCAAAAGAAAATACTAGGAATAGGTTGTAATGCACGTATTTTGTCAAATGCAATCAACACAGCGTCATGTGCCATGCCATTTGATGTAGAAGTAATAATAATGACAATTTATTTATATTTTAGTCTTTTACTGTTCGTGTGGCTACTTTAAAACAATTTTGTGAAGACTCAAATGTTGAATACAAAAAACTTTTAGGATATTCAAAAGTTAGATGGCTCGCTCTAACACCTGCTATAGAGCGTGTTTTACAATTATTTGAGCCTCTCCATTCATATTTTTTAAGTTTAGACAAATGTTCAAAAATTCTGGAATCTTTTTTCAATTATGAATTATCGAAGATATTAATGTATTTTGTACATAATCAGGCATCTATTTTCCATAAAACGATTCAAAAGATTGAAGGTGAACATATTTCAGCTACAGAAGTTGTCTTATTTTGAACGATTTTGTCCTTCAATATAAATCACGATTTGAAGAAAAATTTATTACTTTAATAATAAAAGAAAATTGTCAAACTTAGAGGAATCAAATCCGGGCATAGCGGAAAATTTTACCAAAGAAGTGCAGAATTTTTACCAAACATGTTTCCAATATGTCGAAGAATGTCTGAAACAAATATCACAGGAAATAACAGTTTTCAATGGTGTTTTTTGACTTCATCGCAAGTAAATTGCGCAGATATTGAAAATTGTGTTGAGTTTTTATCGAAAGAAATGCCTGATATTAAAATCGATGACAATTGTTTGTTTGAAGAAATTAGAAGACTGAATGTATGTTTAAATTCTGATAAATTAGAACAATGGGAAAATCAACATGTTGAAATTGATAAAAGATGGGTGGAAATATTTAACCATTTCAAAAATGAACACATTCCATATGAAAATTTAGTTATTCTTGTTGAATTTACGTTGTGCTGCCCTGGAACTAATCATCACTGTAAAACTAGTACAAATCACAGATCATACTCGAGAATGAAGATGTTTGCTCGAGTTGTTACGTTAAGTTATGTGAATCGTGATCACACATATGTTAAGTTAACTTTAAGTGAACGTTACGTTAAGTTGATTGTGATCCCGGCATTAGAGTGGAACGGACTTTAGAACCACGTTCAAGGTATTTAATGGCGAACCAAATGGAAAAATACCACTGGGAAGACCCACACGGGAGGATAACATTTGGATAGACCTGAGAGAGATAGGATGTAATTAGATAGACTGGATAAAATTAGCTCAAGATAGGGATAGGTTGCATACTTTTGTGAGTGTGGTAATGAACTTTCGAGTTCATAATGACATAGAGTACGTAAGTAAGTATGTGTGATAACTAGGGAGTGGATTCTTAGGTACTAAAAATGTTTAAAATAGGTAGGCAAATATGCATTAAAAATATGATATTTAGGCACCAAAATAGGCACTTTAGGAATAAAAAGCACACAATAAGAAATTTAAAATTGATTTTACTACCTACTATTTTATTACCTACAGCCAATTTACATTGGTATATTTTTTATTTTAGCATCACGGCTTACTATTCGTTCAAGTTATACACATGTGTACTAATTAAGCTAATGTGTTAGGGGGTTGGTGGAGGGAGAATGAAAAACAATTTAGTAAAAAACCCTTAAGTACACCGGCCTGAGATTCGAATCTCAATTTCCCCTTCATCAACAGTCTGTCTACTGCAATAGTGACGCCTTAGCCCATTCAACCACCAAAGTGGACCAAATGCTGTTAATCACTAGATACTTTGAAAAGCTTAATTCTACTTCACATGTTGTCAAGGGACAAAATTCAAATTTACTATTTTCGAAGAACTCTCCTGCAATGGTATGCTGTTTCCTCCCAATATGTCTGCCACTACTCCCACTGTCCTCCACCCTATATAGGCTCATTGGAAGCTATTTAACAAGTGTTGATTTTCAAACCTACTCAAAACAAGTATGTCACAACTTAAAATTTCTAAAAAAACTGGACTCTATTTCAGCAGAAAATCTATACCGTGTGAAAAAGAGAAAGGCCTAAGCCGAAATATATGCTTTAAAGGCTCTTATTCATAACATACGAAAAAACCAACAAAATAGGCGATTTTAGCACTATAAAATTAACAATTGATACTCGTAATTCCATGAAATGTGATTTATCTCCACTGCCCATGTTTTACAATCAAGGAAAATAAAAGGCAAATAGACAAAATCCAGTCCTAGTAATAACTTACATAATACCCTATAAAACAATTCCATATTATCGTAAAATTTCTGTTTTGACCTAATAAAAGTATGACTTCATTTGATAGAGGAAGGCTAGATCTAGGTTTCTAACCTTTTGCTTATTTATCAGGAGTACAAATTTTTGCGTAAAGCTTTGTTAAATTTAAAAAAATTAAACCTAAAATTTAAACTTTTTAAATTGTCAGAAATATGCTGATAGTTTTAGTCTTCATTTAGTTGAAAATCATATTTAACAAACATAAAACAACTTCTTAAATAACGTGGAATACCTAAACATCTGCAACACATCTCATTGCTCTAACATACACAACTCTCTTAATAAAAAAACTCGTAAGGGTTTACAAAGTGTTGAACAACAAACACAGTGCAAAATTCTATAATGAATATATTAATAGAAGTACTTAGCATTTAACTAGAAAAACTCAAAGTTTTCATAGGAACATACTCATTACCAAGCCCTGCTTTTATGGTAAATAAAAAAGCCCAATTTCGTTTTTAAGTTTCCCAAAAGCGGTGAATAAGCGGTGAATTACAAAATCCTATTTTGCGACGAATTACGAATTAATTTTTGCGACGAAATTATCGAATTAAGACAAAAGCGTTAAAAAAAAGTGGTTTTTACCAAACTTTCGTGATTAAGGTGACTTTGTTGGGTTAAAACTAGACTTCCAGGACAATGTTTGAAACAGGTAAACTAAACATATTGATGTGAAAACCAAAAATTACATTTTTTTTGACAAAACGGTAAAAAACACTAGTCCGCAAAAAAATGTGCTGTCAACTTATTAAAAAAGTAAGATTTAGTGGCAGCTGGTCCGGGAAAAGTATGTACAAGTCACAAAGACAAAACATTACACAAAAATCATCTTGTTACTTCACAAAAATTGTGACTATATTTTTAAATCTCAATTTAGGCTAGAAAAATACAAAATAACTACTCAACATCACCAAACTGCAACATGCAGCTGGTAATAATGTTATCCACTTTCATTGTGGTTCTGCGGTCTGTTACTACTAAACTATACCTAGAAAAATATCGTTCTGAATCTGCATTTGAAATCGGCAGCCACAACGCTTGCAAACACTTTGTTGCGAAGTCACTGAACATACTGTCTGTCTTCAGCCCTAGCAGCACATTCTCAGTTTTTAAACTTTCGATGCCATCACTCTGTTCCATCAAAACTTTCAATTTTTTACACATTTCAAAAGACAAATCTCCATCATAGTTGACAAAAAAGGGCAGTACTTTAAAATTAATCTTGACCTGCTCTATGTTAGGCGTACTCCTACTTAGAATATTGGAGGGATTAAAAAGATAGCTGAGGGCCTTCAAAACCCCCACTTCCCCAAACAACTTGTTGGCACCGGTCGAGTCAACATATTTTGACAACTTCATGTGCGACTTTGAAAATTAAAGATGCAATTTTCTAACTTAAAATATTTATTTTTCAATATCCCAAAATATTAGCGCGAATGCCGAAAATCGCGACTAAATCGCGATTATTACGGACATCGTTTAAAATCGCGAATATCGCGCTAAAACGCCGATTTCGCGAATTATCGCGACAATTCTGAGCATATATTTGCAATCAGGGTAACCTGAAATGTGAACATCTGAAAGAAAAAATGCCATATCTAACATTCGCGAATTATCGCGATCTCCACAAACGCAGGGCTCTGCTCATTACCATCCCCAGCAAAACCAGCTACCATTTTATTCATACGAATCAAGAACATTTTATTTAAGAAGGAAGAGATTTATAATCTAAAGATTTAATATTTTAATATACTATTTGCTTTTTTTAGAATGTAATCATTTGACCTTAAGTGTTTCATGATATATTTACTCATCTTTAGTTACAAATCTGTAAGTTTTAACTTAACTACAACCTGCATCTGTGGGCACATATACTAAGTGTCAAGTTAATTTTGCCTGGTTTGCTAGTGCCAAATCCTTGCCTGAATGGTTTAACTCGCCCCCTCCAAGCAAAATTTCCTCTAAAATCGATCTTCCTCATCCCTACCTAAACAGTGTAATTAAATGCGTAAAGCTTGGACAAGTAGTGAGAAATGGGGTAAAAAACAAAACAACTATAATGACAAATGGTTATATAATCTTAAACATTCTCTTACTTTGTTTCAGTCAACTGTTACAATGCGTGAATAGGATTTGATAAAATGTCATACAAATTAGTTTTAATATTTTATAAGGCTGGAGTTTTGTTTAGTTCTTGCTCTTGGAAACTTTTTTATAGCTTTTACTTAAGTGGGCCCTGCTTATATAACCCTAGAGGCTAGTAGATTTATTATAAAATATATTTAGTAACAAGACTGCCTTTGTGGCCTAGTAGTCAGAGTTTTGGCTACAGATCTAGATGTCCCGGGTTCGATCCGCGGCGCTTCAAAATCTTATTTGTGAAGCAGTGGGTCTGGAATGGGGTCCAACTCAGCCTTGTGAGGACAAATGAGTAGCTACTTGAATAATGAAGCAGCAGCTCCAGTTTATAAAATTGAGATTAATGACTGGAGGGCCAGTTGTGCTGACCACATGACCTCCTCTATCCGCAAATGTTAGCACTATTATCGCTAACGGCGGTGGCCACTCATTCTGTATAGGTTGCTTGCAGGCTCACATCATGAAGTTTATTATTATTACTATTGTTATTACTATATTATATTTTACTAACATAGGAATTCTGAATATTCAGTACATCAATTGAAGCATGCTGCTGAATAAGGGTACTATATTACATTTAAACACATGTCGAGTTTTTGGTGGAAAAGAGGTCTATACAAGGTCCTCTTCCTTCCCACCCAATAAGGTAGTTGTATTATTTTCCACGAGATTACAGCACAAACCAGTGTTTGTCTTCAGAGCGCAGCTTGTATTTGCTTTGGAATAAAGGTCTATGTGCAATAGTCACGTTGTGTGCCCTGGGCATGTTTCCTTTACTTGTACACAAAAAGTTCATTAGTTTGTGGTACTGCACTGCTTCCATTAAAACGTGTGTGTGTGATAATATCCCTATTTGTTGCTGCCCAGTGATTAAACAAACTGAGACAATATTAGCTGTTTCAGACTCAGAAAATTAATGTTTTAGCATTCTCTATTATTTTATTTGATTTTATGTACAATTAAAAAACTTAAAGTTTATTATTATTATTATTATTATTATATTATTATTATTATTATTAGTTATCTCTTGCTGTTGGAATATTTTAGTTTAGTGACAAAACAGGATTTTGCATTAATGTACCATATATTTTCATTGTCTTATGTTAAAATAAAACAATAGTATAGTCTTGTGTTAAAGAGTATTTAGAATGTGAAAGAAAGGCTTGACATTTTCTTCATCCTGGCCTCATTCATTCATTCATGCAAACCTGGCACCCTGAATCTGCCTATTTTATGTTAATTATCAGAAGACAATATTTTAAGGTGAAAAATATTGCAATAAAGTGTTTTCATTGTACTGTGGAAAAAGGGTCTATGTAATCTACTTGGATACCACAGACGATTGTTACTCTCAAAAGTTTGAAAATATATTTTCTCAAAACTTACCAATTGTAACATAGACCCTTATTCGGCCGCACGCTTCAATTATTCACTCCTCTCCCCTTTCAAATGAATGAATATCATCTCTTAA
Source organism: Timema podura (assembly GCA_033556935.1). Classification (NCBI taxonomy): domain Eukaryota; kingdom Metazoa; phylum Arthropoda; class Insecta; order Phasmatodea; family Timematidae; genus Timema; species Timema podura. The sequence continues at coordinate 78,800,821 of JAVRXN010000010.1, forward strand.
CAATTGGACTTTTTGTTATGAATATATTTTATTCTATGCCAATGTCATCCACACAAATTAACAGTAACTCAAAGAACCTCAGAATCTAGCATAATCTCTTGCCATCTGATCAACTTGCTGGTTAAAACCAACCACAAAGCACCCTCTAAATCAATATATTTTGCCATTGTATAGGAAAATATACATAGTTCCTGGATTTGGTCGCTAATCCAATCAGTTAGAAGAAACTTGTCGAAATCAAATATTGAAAACTTAAAAAAAAGTGTACTGGCATACTTGCAAGAAATGACAACTCATTACTGTTTGCATGATATGACCAACTCTCAAGAATTATCCAAAGCCATTTTGGACTAGATACATTTTAGACAATAAGAACAATATCTTGTGGAGTATCAGTTTGTTAAGCCCAAATTTGGTATGATGGAGTCTTATTCATGTGGACTGTGTTTTAATGTAGATATTGATACAATGTAGCATAAATAAACTATTATGTGTACCTACTTAATAAATACATGTATAATTACTTTAGTAACGTAATTATATAACTGAATGAATATATGGAGAGTATTTAATGTTATATAACTACATTATAATTTAAATTGTATCTTATAAGTATACAAAATGCTAAATAATAGTAATATATACTATACAATAATAATAATGATAATGCAAAACCTCTTTTAATGTTGGTAAATTCATACAAAAAGGCTGTCTACCTTTGTGTCAAATTAATTTTTATGAATCTGTATAAAAGCTTAGAGTAGAGTATAGAGTATTTAATCATATGATTGATTGATTAATTTTCTCATTCCAAATAACCAAAAAATAAGTTACAAAATTACACTCCAACTGGAAATGATGTAAAGGTAATTTTTTTAGTTAAAAAAAAGCCAAACCTGCAGTAACATGGATGCTTCCAATATATTGGATGACTTGTGATAGGCAGGCCTAGTTAGAATCTAGGATGAGCGAACTTGGAGTGGTTTTCCAAATATTATAAATCTCTTTGGTTTTCATTTCCCTAATCCTTATATTATGGCATTAATAACCTTGATATTAAATATAGTAACTAAAAATATATATTAAAAAAAAGTAGTTTTTAAAATATAAAATTATTTCACTCATCTCAATTCCACTCTATTTTAAAGAAAAACACATTAAGCAACACTATGATATGATGCCTGGTTTGAGCATTAATCTTTTACTCATTTAAGTTACACTTTTTTCAATGTGGGAAAAATGTTTTAGCAAATTAAAATTGTTGAATAGAAAAAAAAAACATTCTAAAGTAAAATAGAAAATGTGTATTTAATTGTATTTTATATATGTAGTCTGTTGAGCTTAATAGTTAGATAATGTGTTACATAGGTTGTAAGTGGACGTTGAAGCAACTTCGCCATTACTTTCACCAGTCTGGAATATTGGACTGGCTATTGTGGCAAAGAGTGTCTTCTCTGATTGTACTCACAGTATTGAGTCAGACAGCTGGAATACCTAGCACTGCAAATTGTTTTGAATTTTATGGTTTTGATGTACTGGTCGACTCATGTTTGAGACCATGGCTTTTGGAGGTAAGGCTATATTAGCTTGCTATTCCATAATGTGGTGTATTAATATTATTTTGTTATTAATTCAAGTAAATATTATACTTTTAAATATTTCTTTTTTAGGTAAATCTAAGTCCGGCACTAGGAAATGACTGTGATGTGGATGCAGTTGTTAAAAAACCAATGCTTCATGATATGTTTGATCTACTTGGGCTACCTGTATGTAATACAGGTCTTTCTTTGTTTACAATTTGGTCAGTAAATATGAATAAAACTTACTCTGAAAAGGTTCAAACATCGAATGATGAAGATTCTGAGTATAGTAAAGGACATGATAGTGACACTGACATAGAAATAAAAAATGATTCTCATAATGCTTCACCTTTGACGGTGATGGCAGTTGCAAGTAAGTGGAAAAGAAGACACCATCAAAATCAAAGTGTATCAAAAATCCCTACATATGATAAGTTGGATCAAAAGACACGCAAAAAGAGTGCTACAAAACAAAGAAGTTCTTCTCCAACTCCATCAGTATATTCAGGTGAATGTTCTAGCTCAGCTTTTAGTGAAAGAAAAAATAGAAGTAATGTCGCAGCAGCAGCAACAACATATTCTAAGAGTTACACTGACTGTAATTCAGGTGCTTGTTCGAGTGAAAGACAATGCATTGCTGTAAATGAAGATGATTTCAGCTGTACTAGTAATTCACAGTCTAATTGTGAGGATTGGATAAAATATAACTCATTGATTTTAGACAAATCTAAATTATTACCTTCTAGAGGATTTCGAGGTCGCACAAAGTGCTCTTCAATGATGATGTGGGGGAATGGTCGTGATTGGCGCACTCCTCCAGCAACAGAAGGCAACTGGGTCCGTATTTATCCTCTTGGACAAACTTCTAAATGTAATGCAATTACTGAAAACCAGGAAACATATTTTCCTTCAATTACATCATCCTCTGTTGGAGACAAAGAAGTCAAAGTCGTGGTAGCAGCTGTCCATAGATACTCAAAAGTAGCCCGTGAAATATTCAGACGACACACAACGCTTGCAGATGAAGATTACAATAGTTTAATGCAGAGTTCCTTAGGACTAACGACAGATGTTTGGTTACCTTTAAAATAGTGCTATTTTTTAATAATTGACTAAAGAGAAATGACTGTGAAAATTAAACTAATTGATTTTAAAACATATACATTTACTAATGTGGATGAGGGAATAGCATACCCATATTTAACACATTTAATTTTAGTATATTTGGGTTTAAATTTACACCTTTTTTTATCTAACCATAATATTGTGACCTAATAATTATAATATAAATTATTTTACATGGCTTTTTAAATACATAGAATAAAAGATGACTTCAATAAAAATAGAGTACATTGTTTTGGGCAGCCAACAATTTTAACAACTTGATTGAACAATTACATGTGTGATAAACTTATTTATATAAATTGAAAATATTGTAATTTTTTCATTTATTATAGAACCTTAACATATATATGGTAGCAAAAAAGGGTGAAGAGGCATGAGGGACACACCCCCTTTGTAAATCAGCTTGAAATTTGGTGCTGCATAAATATGAATACAAATCAGGCAGATCTTATCAACCTTTTTCTTAAAGGATGTAGTTGGTTTTTACCAAAATAATATTTTTACACAATCTGAAAGTATATATTGGTCTTAATATATTTGAGTGTCATGCAATAAATATTAAACCTGACACTAGCACATGTTTCTGATCAAAACTAAACTATTGACATACATTATTAATGTGTAATAGGAATGAGAAACTCTTGATTAAATATAATGAAGTTAAGGTTTTGCATACACAGTGTTGTTTGTCTGTGATATTATATCATAATAGAAACTTGCAGCTAAACAGTATCCAAGATTGTGATTTTCTTAGAACCATAAAGGAAACCATTCTACAATGTGTTGTATGTCTTGTTTTGACAATAAACAACACATTTAAGTTTCAATGTAAAAACCGTGCAAAATTATCAAGAAGCTAAGGTTTAGTGTGCGCTGGTGCTGTCAACATTTGGCAGCTTGCCAGTGCAAAAGTGGCATATTGCTGCTAGTGATTTGTTCGCTGGGAAGTTTCTAATTTATTTTAAAGGCCTTGGTATCAATATAAAACCATAATTTAGATAACCAACATATAATCTAAATTTGCCTGGTACTAGATGTCTGAAAAAGGCACATCATTGATAAGCCAACACTAGAACTGTAAGGGTTTGCTTCTCTAAAGTGCTACCATGTAATTATTAGCATTGCTAGAGTATTATCTTAATCAGGCCAATCCCTTATTAAGAATTTGTTGGTTGGTCAGAAATGGCTTGACACCAATAAACAAATACTGGAACTAGTAAGATGCTGCCACTAGTCCATCAACTAACCAAATAAGCATAATCTGGACACTCACTGCAAAATAAATCTTAGTAAATAAAATAATCTTTTTGTTTGCAGGGTTGACACACTTTAAAAGTTTTAAATTCCTAGTATTTTGCAAACAAAAAATATGTTTCTCCAGAAATTTGTATGCGATTCCTGAACTAAAATAATAAAAAGAATCTCATTTTCATTGTTATAGTGAATTTTTGACACAGGAATTATTCAAGACAAATATGTGAGTGCTCTCTGAAAACTTGCATAAATTGGAAATAAAACTAATATTTTACACTGGGTTATCTCTTTTAATTTATAATTCATAAATTATGGCAAAAAAAATGTAAGATATTTTTTAAATTTCCACAACTTTTCAAGAGGTTTGGCCAAATTCTTCTGGGCTTATCTCTTAAACGTATATAATGGCAACCAATATGAAGCAATATATAAAAAATAAATTATTTAAATTGTGAATAAATAAATTAAATTGTAAGTTATATAAATATATAGGTTAAATATTATGTTTGATTAAATCTATATGAATCTATTGATACCGGTATTGGTTAAATAAATATAGCTTTTAATTAATGAAGTCAACCTGTTGTCCATAAAGAAGTAGATAAGAATGTGATGTTCTAATTTAGATAATAAACTATTTAAAAGAGTAAAAAAAAATCAATATCTTAAAACCGTTAAAATATTTTCATTTCAAATAAATAATATTTTTTATTTTAGAAAGTAATAAAAATGTAGCATGGTAAAAATATGAAATATTGTTTATGTGAAAGCGATGCAAAACTTTTGTTCATCCCATTCATCAACATTTTATATAATGATTTAGTATCAGTCAAATTTAAAATTAGTGTATTTGACATGAGCCTCTTCATAGTCAAATAAAGTAAGCAAATATTAATTTTTAGCATTTTTCTTGTTAAAATCCTGTTAAGTTAAGACTATAATTTTGCACCGTGCACCATTTGCTGGCTTAGCAGAATAAATGCATATTTTTTAACACTTTTTTTCTCAAATTTCAGGACCAAAGAAAATAATCTAGTTGTTTTGAGCATTTTTAATTTTACATTATTAACCTAAAATATATATACTGGAGAAAGCATGTGCTTGTATAATTATTAAATGTACATGACTATCAAAGCTTGGGAGATTGTTATGATCTTTAGTAATGATACAGCCACATCAAATATCATATTCGTAAATTTTTTAAAATGACACCCAGACACTGTTCCCGGGTTTGATTCCTGTATACAAATGTCATTTTTCAAAATTTATTAAAAACAGTGCAATATTTAGCAGCTTATAATAAATACACAGTCTACAGTATTGTAAATACTAATTTAGAAAGAAAAAGAGTAAAAAACTACAATTACTTAATGGAAATAGTATCCTTTATGCAAACAAAATATGCACAAATTAACAAGAAAAGTGTCAACTTTGGTGGTCAAGTGGTCCAAGGTGTCACATTCACAAAACAATGGACTGCCGATGATGGGAATATTTGGTTTAATGAGGGTATTTTTTTCCTAAATAGTTTTCCACTCTCCCTCTACACAAATGTGAGTACACTTACTCTAAATTCAACCTTACTCATCCTTAACACAATAGTGTAACTAGTACATATGTATATAACCTGAACAGGTAGGGAAACGTGGTGATAAAAAAAAAAAGTAAATCCCTCTAACAAGATTAAAGTTAATTTAGTTCTAGAATGTGGCACTCTGTAATTAAGAGACTGAGATAATCTGATGTCACTTAAATGTATTCAGTGTTGGCCTAACCCAATTCTCTCAGCAAGCAGATAACAAACTTCCTTAACCCATGCTTAGTCCTTTTTTAGTGCAAGGTTGATAGGTACTATGTGGTGACTGAATGAGTAAAGTTGTAATAAAAACAAAAATAAATTTGGGCGTAAGACAAAGAAATAGTAGCATACATGAATACACTACAGAAATGATTGTATAGTGTACTCACATCAAAACACCAGAAGTGTTTTGACCCGTCTCATACACTGTAAAGTTCTTGCTAGGCGCAACTCATCATTACTAGATTACACCATTTGAATCTACAACTAGATGGTTCGAGTTCTTGGTAGAGAGTCCAATATCGATATCCTTACACATCTAGAGCTTTCCCAATGAGCGTAGATTGTTCCACAAGTTCTACAAATGCACCATGCTCCTCTTTCTAACCCAAATGAGCCGTCCTATTGGTTTCCCTTCTAGCCATCTCCGAGGTCACATACTAGCATTCAAGTGCTATTATAACAGTCTGTTTGGCATAGGTAATTTATTCTTTATACTACAGTCTACCAGCCTAGGTAAGCTAGGTTTTACCTGTGACAGGCTAGCATCTACAGTATTCTGTATTCTCTTTCGGCTTAAAATTATTTTGTCAAACCTTTCAAAATTATCATTTTTGGATTTAGCTTATAACATTAAATTTAATTTAATAATTCTTGGGTCACATCTGCATGTTTCATTAACTTGTCTTAATGAGGCCACTATGTTGCATTTGTGAATTTCATCTAAATTTAATATTAAAAGGACACTATTTTGATGTGGGAATATTGAATGTTTGGTTACAAGCTGCTATGTTGACATGAGCTAATTACTAGGTAATTTTATATTTGGGACTACCATGTATAGCGTTTAAAATACATAATATTTATCTTTCTATTTAGGACCTTTTGTGGGCTTTAGAACTTTGCAAAGTAAATCCATCATATATTGCCACCATGTTGGGCATTTAATTAGGTTTGCTGGTTTTGCCATTATTTTGGGCGTTTGGACTTTATGTAGTAAATCGATCATTTATGACTGCCATGTTGGGCATTTTAAATAGGAGTAACATCTTTATGAGCTAGGTTAGTCATATGAATAGTTAGACTAGTAAGACCATCCCTTTCAGCTAATCACTCTGTGATATTTTGTTTTTGTAATTATATTAATTTCTTTGATTGTTTAACAAAAATATGTTTAAATGAAAATCTCTTCCCTTCTGTTCTCATTTGGGGTTGTTACAAAACAATTGTTTCACATAATCATTAAATGGAGTAGTGCATATGTATCATTCAATAAGTTTGGTTTAGGACTAGTTTCTACACTTTCATAGATATTTTTTAGACTGCATCTTACTACCCGTTTGGGTTATACACTTATGTACTAATTGAGCTAATGGTTTAAGGGATTAGGAAGATTATATTTTAAACCAAGTGTACCCACATTCATGTGGATGGTGAGTGGAAAACCATTTTGGAAAAACCAGTACACCTGACCGAGATTCTAACCTCCATCTCCCCGTCATTGGCAGTCTAGTCTAATGCAAGAATAGTTCCTTAGACTATGCGACCACTGAAGCGGGGCATAGATATTTGAATATATTGGTTATAATCATTATTTAATTTTGTAAGAAAAGTAGAGGAGGGGGATAAATAAATTTGATGAAAAGATTTATGGCTATGGACACAAAAGAATTAAGGCATAAAATAAAAGCAAATAGTTATTAAGCAACAGGAAACTAAGCGAATCGTCTTTATGCTAATCATGTGGCCTTTTCTCAATTTAAAAAAAAATGTTAAAATATTACTATGGTTCAATGCTTTATAACTATTCACTCTCTTGGACCAAATTATCATATTTATTACCCTTCAAAGGGAGTACTTATTATATGTATAGCAAGATTGATGAATCAAGAGAAAAAAAGTTTATTTAGTGTTCAACATTCCTGTTTAAGAAAATGTGAACCGCAGAAAATAATAATAGGTATGTATACAATTCCCAAGAGTAATTGGAATCGGCTAGTTCAGAAATAAAGGTAATTGATGCTCCAGTTAATATGGGCTCAAGAAAAAAAAAAATCTTATTCATTTAATATTGGTGTCGCGAGTAAGATATGTATTTGCTTAGTTTTGTTGATATATTACTAAATTATTTTTAAAAGTGCTCAAATTTTGACATTGTTTCCTATACGTTATGTAATGTTCTAAGTCAAATATTTATTATCAAATTTGTACATTTTTTGTTGATGTAGATTTATTTATTTTTACCAAATATGTACACTTTTTTCCCTGGTTAAAACTCATTTCAAGAACATAATAATAATAATAATAATAATAATAATAATAAATAATAATAATAATAATAATAAAGATTAAATTGGCCACAAGGTAATTAGAAGCTGAAATTTGTCAAAAAAAATTTTTTTTCTTTTCTTATATTTAAAAATATTCTGCAGCAGCTTTAAAACATTAATACTACTGTCTAAAATCCACAGTAAAAGCAAGCTAACTTGATCAGTATAAATAAATGAATATTGATACTTTTACCTCAAACATAGCCAAAATAATCAATTTTTCCAACTTGAACATCTTATAGGCATATAAAAATCCAACACCGCAGGTGTCTTGGCAGGGCACTCTGTATCTATTGGTCTAACACATCTATGATGGTTTTTGTGTGATGTCACTTGCAGTCACTAAAGAAGATCCAAGCTTGTTTGGGTGTGTGTTATGTCAAGAGTTTATTCTTTATGAATAATTTGTTGTGTTTTTAAACTATTGAGAATGTTATTATTATTATTATTATTATTAGCACCGCGTCTTACTACCCGTTCGGGTTATACGCACTTACGCTAATGTGTAATGGTAGGGTGATTGTGAGATGAAATGGAGGACCTACAGTTTAACGTGGAATCCGAACCACGGTGGAGGCCTGGCATTCCTCACATTCACAAGTTGTGATTAATACACATCTTGTCAGAGGTGAAGGAAGGGTTTGGCAATCAGATAAATCTGTACCGGGACCGAGGATTGAACCCCGAACCCCTAGCACAGAAGTCCGACACCTTACTCCTAGACCACCAGGTCACCTATTGAGAATGTTAAGTGGTATTTTAAATAATAGAGCTTTAGTTTCTAAAAGTATGTTTCAAGGTGATGGTTAACATGTATATTTTAATGTTTGCAAGTTGAGATTAAACAGAATAAGGAGTGTAATTAATTTATATGACAGTAAACTTGAACTTTTAAAAAAAACCTTTATAGTTGTTAACCACAACAAAATGTTGTTGATATTATTGTATTAAGTTAATAAATTTGTTTGACTATGTTCGGTGAGATCTATGAGAACTAAAAACAATGTATAGTTAAAGTAAAAATTAGTTTACTGATGTGTATATGTAATAAATGATTTTCAAAAATGAGTGTGATATCAGTTGATATGAAAGTGTATGAATATGTTCACCAAGATTTCCCTAAACAATTTTCAAAAAGCTAGAAAATTAAAAAATAAATTAGACACAGTAAATGAGAGATGTGTTTTTGTGTGAGTTGTTAAAATCAAATTAAATCTGGTTGAAAATATTATAGTAGCTTATATTCTTGCAAACTATACAATTTATTTTCTATTTAAAAATTATTTTATTATTATTTAAGCTCAATAATAAAATATTTTTCATAATATTAACCTCTTCAAAGGGAGGACACTGAATTTTGAAGTGAATTATTTTCAAAATATTGGATACCCTTGGCCCAGTTAGAAAGATAAGGAATAATATTACTATACATATTTTAAAAAATATTCTAGGGAAGTTATCATATAAATTTAATTATATTGATTTACTTTTGTATTGCACAGCCCCCGATAATTGGCATACATAGTAAGGCACGAGTCTCATGTGGTCTGGTTTACCAGTGATAGGGAGGTTGAGATTTGAATATTGGCAAGAAGTGTTGAGTAGTTTTTTCCATCATTAACATTTTAAAAGGTTAATTTCATACTCGCATGATGGGCAAAATATTCAACGCTATTTTAAGGACTGATATTTCATCATAAAAACCCTACCATAGAAACCTAGCATAAGGAAAGCAGTGACAGATTTCATATTCATTGTTGCATTTTCAACATTTCTAATGTTTTATTGTAATTTTATAATAATCATAAAACTGTTGTAGTATTATTATAGAATTTTAAAATATTTTAAAGAAAAAGAAATAATTTAATTTGAAGATGCGCTTTTTTATACTTTTTTTCTAGAAAGGAGGGGCCATTTATGTATTTGAGGAAAAATTGAATAAAAAAAATCAAAATTAAAATAGAGAAACAGTGAATGATTGCAAAACTTTTGATGATTTTGAAAGTTGATTAGGCCCGAAAAGGTTGTAGACTCCTGGTCTAAGGCAGCACACTCACAGTAGACTGGACTGCTGATGACTAGGAGTTTTGCGTTCACATCCTGCTTAGATATAGTGAGGGTGGTTTTCCCTTAATAATTTTCCTCTCAAATATGGGTATACATCATCTAAATTCAACCATTCTCATCCCTTACACATTAGCATAACTAGTACATATATGTCAACATTGAATACACATCAGTAAAAAACCCAACGATATTGATAGTGTCAGTAATGCCACAGAGACGTAAATTTATTGTTGCCGTCAATATCTATGAGCACGGCAAGGACAACGGGCTTATTTTTTATCGTATTATCCCACAGGCTGTTATAACTGTATACATATGTACTAATTGATTTAATTCGGTAGGGATGAATGAGGAAGAATTGAGAGGAAGTGTACCAACATTTTCATGGAGGAAAAATAATTTAGGAAAAACAACTCTTAGTATACCTGACAATTATTTAAACCCCATCATCTGCAGTCTATTATATTTGGGGAATGACGCCTGAGACCGACCATTTAACCACATAAATATCGACGGGCGCCTAACCATCAAGTTTGCTTAGACTGGCTTGCCGATGACGGGGAATTTGGGGGTTTGGAACCCGGCCAGGTTTACAGAGTTTTTTTTTCATAAACAATTTCCAACTTTCCCTCCGTATGCAAAGGTGGGTAAATTTTCTATAAATTCTACCTGCCATCATCACTATCCCTTAGTGTGATTAAATGTGTATAGCCCAGACGAATAGCAAGATGGAGTGGGAAGGTTCCATAGCTGTTCAGTCACAGATGTGCACTGTGATATATATATTATATCAGTGCCGTCCGTGACAGAGCAGTCATGTGTAAGAAAGATTCAATGAGCAATAAGAAAAAATTAATTATGTATTTATAAGATCCTTAGAAAGTACCAAGTGACCACCTACTTCATTAAAATTTAAGAATTTTTCTAAATTTTTGAATGAAAAGAAAAAATTAAATGTTTAAAAAAATTTCCAGCTATGGTCACCTTTTCCTGAAAAGATGTGTGATAACTTTAATAAATGTAACCAAACACCTAATGCTAATTTTATTGGGACAAAAATGATTTTTTTTAAAGTTGGGAACCTGGGTAAAAAATTGTGGGCCAGAAGAAGAAAAAAAAACATTGATATCTGGGTATGTGCATATGTATAATTTCCTTGAGTTAGTCTGAAATGTATAGTTTCTTTGTGATCTAATCCTTATTTCTAAAGGTAGAACCTAAAGGGAAAAAGGATGTACATAATATAGTAATCACATTAATAATAGCCAAAGGAGAGTAGGGGACACACTCCGCCTAATTTTCAAAAAGTGACCTAAAAATGTGTACAAAAACTCTTAATAAATGCACATGACCAATTCAAACACACACTTTACAAGTGTAAACTAATAAAACATATATGCAATAAAAAACCTTGAACAACTGAACTCTCACATTATGCTAAATTTAGTATTGAATTACAGCTATCTGTTTCAGAAGTAATAGCTTCCCTCTCTCAACACAACTCTCTTTATCTTAGTTGCAATGTCTTAAAAGAATGTGTATTTTACAACTACACAAGTCAAACAGATACAAAGTTAATTACCTACATCATCTTCTCATTCCAATAACTGTGTGTTGAAAAAATGTATGTATTTATAAAATATCGAAATAAACTTATTCAACATGAATGCCTTAAAACGAGGGGGGAAAAATCCAACCAAAAAAATAGATGATGTCTGGGTCCTGGTCATCAGATTAGTAATAGGCAAAGGAAAGGTAGGGGAACTAACAGTATTTACATGAAAAAAATACAAGAAATTTTATTTCACTCTTTTACTCTATTTTATCACCGTTTGATCACATATTTACATCTAAACTCTCGATACAAATTTGCCGTTAACCTTGGTGGTCTTGGGATTAAGTGCTCGCCTCAGGACCCATTGTTCACGAGTTCAAACCCTGCCGGAGTCAACGGGGTTTTCTTGAGTGAGAGAAATCTGTAGCACAACTTCCTTTAGAGGGGAGGTAAAGCCGTCGGTCCCATGTTGATTGTGGCATGTAAAAGAACTCTTGAAGGTGAAAATACCTTTCCCGGCAAAATTGGTAGGCGCTTTTGCTCTTGCTCATAGAACTTTTCTTGTGCTTATAAAATCAATTGGTTCAGAAAGTGCATGTTCAATACCTCAAATAAAATAAAATTTAAAAAACAAATTTTCCCCCTACAACCTACCTCTGTCTATGGTAGACAGGTTTGGCTCAAGGGTGTTTGCGGAGTTGGCTAGGAAAGAAAAACAGAAAGATGACTCTGGTAAGCAGGACAGGGCCTGTAAACAAGAGGGCTGGAAAGCTGAAGTTTAGAAATATGGTGGATGCAAGATTGTCTATCAGGTGAAAACCAGTAACAGAAGATCTGTCACCAAGTCCTGGATGGTCAATTTCTTGAATTCAGTGAGTGTTGTAGAATCAAGTTTAATTGTATAAATAAATGTTAATTCTTCAATTAATTCAAGTTTGTAAGGTTTTACATTTCATTTTAGGTGGATCAATTGATTCTTCTGTAGAGTTTCCTGAACCTATTCTGATAGATTTTTTACGTCGCTTATCTTAGATCTCTTCCAAAGGTTGTCGATGTCTCTCTGTTGTTATTCATGTTCAAATTAATCCTTTTATGGATAGACACTGGCTTAGTAATTTTAGGCATGGAACACATTGGTGTAATATTGTCTTTGTTCCTATCTTTTTTTAACCCTCTAGCATCTGATGATTGTGGTCATTATTCTAGTGCTTCTTTGTTTCATTTACCCTCTCAATGTATGTCTTGGGTTGTTGTAAAAAGTCATCAGAATCGTTAAACTGCCCCAGTACCATATGGAAGTGTACCGTGGCTACAAACTATCTTCACCACAAACCTCTGCCATCTAAAAAGGGTGTATACACACCCCATTTTACCAGGAAATCAGCGCCTTGAATGGATCCTCCACGCATGTCTACACAGAACACTGTTCATCGTTCAAGTTGGCAAGAAAACTAGAAAGAAGACTTCGCAATGCCATGTGATCCCGTTCACTTATCCCCGAATTGAGGATGCTGCGCAGGCGCTAAAACATGGGAAAACAAGCACCAAGTGCTATCACGTGTGTCTCCCTACCCCCTCAAAGTCATCCTTTCAACATTGTGTGCAGGTGTCGATGTGAGGGCCGTTTCTGATTAGCTAATGATGACTTCATTTGTCATGGAAAACTTCCCTACCATTTTTCCCCACTGTTCTAAGTGGAATATAAGCTGGTACCCAGAACAGAATAATTACTCTTTGATGCAATTAGGATTTAGGAACTTAACAACATGTAAGTTTGCATTATTTTGGAAAAGTTTTTTTATATATTTTTTTTAATGGGAAAACTTATGTAGGGATCAAATTTGATAATGCTTCGGCATATTTATTTATTAATTTTTTTACTAAGTGTGATTTCCTTGGTAATTAGATTTGTTTTGGATACGGGCATGTTTTGGTCTTATGCCGTTTAATTCAGGTTCAGTTGTAGTATTCACAAGTCGAATTATGTAATTTAACCTTTGTATGCTATCTTGCACTATATTTTGTTTGGCTCTATTCTTACAATTGTAGCGAGTCTCGATGAAACTAATATGGTTTCGTATCATATTTTCAATTTCTATGCGAGTGGGAAATTCGGTAAATGATTTTAATATGTTCAGATTTTATTATGAACTAAGTAAATAAGTTAGAAAGATATTATGCTTTTTGGTGTGTAGGCTACCCCCGCCTCATGGGTTGTTAGATGAGAATAATGACTTTACTTGTAAATATTGTAGCCAGGTGTATGGTTATGAGCATAAATATACTAGTTGATATGTATAAGTATATATATGTGTATATACTTATACATATATATAATAATATATAAGTATATATATGTATAAGTATGATATGTATAGACTTTCTAACAAACTAAATTTTAGATATTTATAAGTATCTTTTGAATGGCTTAGCCATGTTGTTTAAACGATAGGGTGTATTTCCAGCTTTCATTTCGTTTTGATTACTGTTCACAATAATTAACTTTGTTTACTTTTGAATTGGTTCAGTTAACTTATTAAGAATGTTCTTTAATCTAGATACATGCGTTTAGTACCCTGTAAGCTTTTTTTTTTTTTTTTTTAGTACATTCATTCGCTTCCCAATAAATATTGTTGGATTATTTGCTATTGTGCATTGTCCGCAATCAATAAACATAATATTAACATTTTGATCATTATCTCAGATAATAAAACGACCTTCAGGCCAATGTCAACTTCATGTCATTTGTTATGCATTTACATTAAGCAAACCTTTAACTCCCTAAACATGAATAGTTGAATACATTAGTTTACTGATAGTTAACACAGCTAGGTTTGGGTACTTGGGCTTTGCATTTTTGAGTGTGGATCAAATAAAGATCCCTGGTGATCTACTTTATTTTTTGTCTTATAACGCCTTCTCTATAGAGAAGGGTTGAGCAGCAACTACCATTTGATGCCGAACAATGAACCATCTTTGCGATTATAACTGCTTACTTATGTTGCATAGGTATTAAATTCATAAAGTTTTCTACTTTCCCCAATATTACCGTCACCAAGAAACTCAGCAATTGTAATTGCATCGGTAGCAGTAACAATGTGTTTGTATTCTTTACAGAACCATCTCTTAAAGGTATAGTAGTATTCTTCCTTCCTGATTTTATTTATTTGGGGTATTTAATGTGCAATTTCTGAACCGACTGATTATATCAGTACACAACTTAGAAATTAACTTAAATGTGGAACACACACAACACACAACTCCTAGCCGTTAATTAATTACCAATTAAATATTTGTCGGCCATATCAGGAATCGAAGCCAGGACCGTTAGCTTACTAGGCATATATGCTACCAACTAAAAGCCCTCCCCCCCCCCCGACTTGCAGGTCCGGTGTGCGAGATGTCACATGCCGGATCCTTCACACGCCAGACCGTTGATAAAACTGTTAATGTCTGGGGTGGCCAGGTGGAAGGTCAGGCGATGCCCGGCCTTCGGTCTGTCGGGTTGGAATTTCAGGCCTGTAAAGGGGCAGTTCAAACCCTAGACATTTCAGTCTGTGTGGGGAGGGGGGTGGGGGGGAGTGAGGTCTGTGCATGCTCAATGTACTTTGCTCTCTTCACCACTTGCTTTAGTACTTCAAGTTTCAAGTGTGGTGTTGTGGCTCTATTGTTATAAATTGATTTGTATTTTCTTTTTATTGAAAGTACCAGTTTTTATCATGCTTATGAAAATTAAGATCCAGTTAAGACTCTAATAATAAAAAAGACAAAAAGGATGGGAAAAGTTGAATTCTTTCTGTAAAAAAAATCAATCCTATTGTGGACACTCAACCAATGAATTTAAAAAAAACCCACCAGAAGCTCATTTCACAAGGAGCTGAAAAAAATAACTGCTTCAATAAAATCAGGTGCAGGAGTATATGAAGTATATAAATCTAATTTGTGGTACTAGGTATGAACTTCTAATTTTCACCAAAAATTGTTAGACCCCAAGAGTATCTAGTAGCAGCATCAACATCTATTGCTACATAGAAATTGACCATGTCAACAAAAAATATCCTTTTCAGATACCATTGCTTACTCCAAAACACCTCCTGCTAGCAAGTTTCCTTTTTCTGTTATCTTTCCCAATGATAGTTAAATCATAGTGCTACAATAAAAACCGCATTTTTTTCTTTCAATTCATGACGAACCTCTTATTGTGAGTGCTTGGAGGATACTGGAGCTTCACAATAATCTGACATGCACTTGCAACCTCTATGTCTATGGACAAATGAATCAACAGGTCTGGCATGCAACGGGTTTGGCTTGTGATATCTCACTGGACTTGCAGGTCTGTAGGGGACTTAAGTCAAGATATCAGACTTATTTCCTTATCTTCTATCGCTTACACGCTGATTGCGACTCTCAATGAGAATGTCTAGATAAGGTGTAGAACTCATAATGAAGGCTGTAAACCATTAACCTCCATATATATTATATACTACATTAAGTCCTGCTATAACATCACCTATTAAAATGTTGTTTGGTTACAATGTTAATAGTCTGTAAACCTTTTTTTTTACATAACATCTGCTATTGGGTACAACGTTGTTTTTCAGCTGAACATGCGCCAAGTGTCAACAGAACAGCCTGGTTCCCATTTGTGTGGGCTAATAGGCCTATGAGTCATGCAGGTCACGTCAGAGGTTTCTCTCCCCCCTCCCTCTAAACAAGATACCTGATAATAATAATAATAATAGAAATGGGTAATTTTACATGAAAAAATACCTTTTATTTGTTTTAAATTTTGAATATTTTACTTGAAAATTGAGACTTTTTGAATAGGATTTAGAGACTTTCAGCATGAAAGAGTTGGCAACACTTAAGATGGTGCAAGTTAAGTGGTTTATTCAAGCATACGAACCTGTGTTTAGCTTTCTTTGTAGTTTTTATATTTTTAGTTCACATGGGCCTTGTGTTTATTTTTTTTATTTTTTTTTATATGTAATACATTTTAAGTTCACATGTGTTGTGTTTACCATTCTTTGTTTGTTTTTATGTCTAATATATTTTCAGTTAGCAGGCAACTTGTGTTTATCATTCTTTGTTTTGTTTTTTATTTTAGTTCGGGGTAGTTTTTATCTGTTTGCAATGGCATCTCAACATCCATGTAATTTATCTAACACTTTAATTGCAAAGAAAAACAGACAATCAATCAGTCTGGCTGTAAAAATGGACGTAATACAGCGACTCGAATCCAATCAGCGCGGTGTGGACATTGCTGCAGCTTTGGGCCTACCTGCAACTATTATTCACACTATAGGGGAAAATGCTATAAAAATTAAGTGCAGTGTGGAAAACTTTTTGGGTCTCAGTGTGACAAAGGTCAGGCGTACAAGAAAAGAATACATTGAAAGGATGGAGAAAATACTTTCATTGTGGATTGAATCTCAAAACCAATGTAGTGCCCCAGTTACTTTAGCCATTGTTCAAAGTAAAGCTAAATCTTTATATCATGACGTGTTAAAGCCTAAGGACGGTGAAGGCTCTAAAGAACCTTTCAGTGACAGCCAGTGGTTCGATGGTTTTAAGTACCGGTACAATTTTCATAATATTAAAGTGACTGGTGAAGCTGCTGGTTCTGACAACATTTCGGCGAAAGCCTTTGTTGTCAAACTTCAAAACATCATTGAAGATGGCGGATACTCACCTAATCAAGTTTTTAAGGTTGATGAAACCGAACTATTTTGGAAGCGTATACCTGCCAAAACTTACTTGCGAAAGATTGTGTTACGCTGTTGCTAGGTGGGAATGCATTTGGTGACTACAAGATGAAGTCACGCCTGATTGCCAGATCCGAGAATCCACGAGCTTTGAAAGGAGAGATGGAGCATCTTCCCGTTATTTTCAAAGTCAACAAAAAGGCATGGATAACTGGTGCCATGTTCTGTGAGTGGTTGAAAGTCTATGCAATACTCGCATGGAAGAGGTACTGTGCGAAGGAGAATTTAGATTTCAGAATTATCCTCCTCATAGACATTCCTGACTTGGACGAGCATGTTAAGATTGTTTTCCTCCCTCCCAATATGACGGCTCTAATACAACCAACGGACCAAGGTGTGATTGCCAATTTCAAGCGATATTACTTGTGGCGTATGTTTGAGCAACTTGTCACAGCTACAGATGGTGAAGACAAAACCAGCATCAAGGAGTACTGGCGGAACTACAATCTCCTTAATGCCATAAACAACATATCCATGGCTTGGCAAGAGGTTTCCCATACATGCCTCAACACAGTGTAGCAAAATTTATGGCCTGAATGTGTCACATATTTTAAAGGATTTGAAGAGATTGTGCCAAGTGCAAACACAAACCTCAACATTGCTCGTGAAGAAGGCTTCCAGAATCTGGAAATGGAGGACATAGAAGATGTGGTGGACGCCGAGATTGAGGAACTCAGTAACGAGGAGCTACAAGAGCTGGCCCAAAATCCAAGCCCTGAATCTGACAGCGAATAGGACAAGCCTTCACGCACATTTAATAAGAAGAGCATGGCTACTGCATTTCACTGCATTCAAGGACGACTTCAGATGTAGGCTGATGAAGACCCTGATGTAGAACGCAGCGTGAGAGTCAAAAACAGGACTGTCATAGAGGGCCTTACATGTTACCAGGAAATTTACAAAGAAAAGAAACGTACCTCTAAGCAACCAACTATCCGTGCATTCTTTCAACCAGTTGCTGCCATGGTGACACATGAGAGGGAAAAGATCATGAGTGGTGAGCCAGTCCCATCCACCTCCCGATATTAAATGTATTCCTGTCCTGAGCTGTTTCCCCGAGATGACACTACATGTATTTGTAAGTATTTTGGGGGGGCTTGGAACCTAACTCCTATCCTTAACATTGATTCTTATGGGAAAACATAACTTTTATAAAGATGCATTTCTCAAGAACATAACACACCGTTATAAGAGGATTAACTGTATTCCCAAACTAAAGGACAAGCTGCCTTTTATTATCTGTGACATCATAGGTTGATAAACGAACTGGCAGCATACCTTTGCAGTACTAAAACACTATGGTTGACACACATGTATTTTCTTGGTTATATTTCCGTAATAACTGCTTAATGATGTTACATAGGTGTCGAATTTGTTGAGTGTTCCAATTTCTACAATAATATCAAAGTCACCTAAGAACTAAGCGGGCCAAAGTAGCGTTCACTTGTTTTTCAAGTAGCATTCTTTTTGCCCTGAATGCCTTGACATGCGCAAATAAATCATAAATCAAATTTGTTTCAGCATGCAAATTTAGACTCAAGTCATATGGCCAGTCATGTCTATAAAAAAATTCCACTCTTCACGGCCAGTCAGTATTTGATAAAAGTGATTAAAGTTGATTCTTCTCTGTGAGAAATGAATCAATTCATATGTAATAAATTAAATTTATAATAATTAGTCACTATAATTACTCGTTTTTAAATTATGTAACATCTTTCGGAACTTTCCTTTGATAACCCTCTGCCGAGAAACTTGGAACTACCTAAAAATCGTCACAGTCAAGCCGTTCTGTTGTTGGTATAAGGAATGGCGCCTGCAACTGAAAATGAGGGTTTGCAATTCCGACAGCACTCTGGCTTGGTGTCATGGGGGAAGCACGCGTGGGGACAGAAATTGGACATGTCAAATAAACTGTGAGGTTAATAAATAACAAAGAGAAACAATTCATTTGTTTTTTGATAAAATCTTGGAACGGGCCGGATATAATCTTGTGGCAGGCCAGATGTGACCCCTGGCCTATTCGATCAATTGATTTGAGCCCAGTGGATTTTTATCCCTTAGGACATTTAAAGTCAAATGTTTATGCAACTCCTGTGCCTGATGTTGACTTTTAAGAGAGCCTATTGTAAATGGATGTGAGCAAATACGTAACACTCTAGGTGTATTTAAGAGTATGACAAAGCATGGAACGTAGGCTCAAAGGATGCATAGAAGCAGGACAACACCATTTTGAAAAAGTTTTTTGACCAAATTTTTTGCCTTGTGTTTTTGTTAGTTTCTAATAAACAATGTCTACTTAAATTGCTTATCAATTATTTGATAGTGTTAAACAATGGGAACACACCCTTGGAATATTTGACATCAATTAATATACATCCATATATATAAAATTATTTATCACAAAAGGTTAGATGTGGTACGCCAGTAAACATTTAAAGGTTTTTTGTTTGAAAAGTATTTTTTAAAGTTTGATTGAAGAGTTAATAATAAAGTTTTAATTCGAATAAACTAAATCTTTTTCAATCAGCTGCATGACACATAGAAGCAAACTTACGCTCCTTGAGAAATATTTAAAATCCTATTTTAAGGATTTTAAAAATGATGTTGTGTAATGAACTGTAAATCTATATTTTTATTACTCTAAATTATCAAAATAACAACAATTAACCTACATCTTTGGTCACAAAGTGTCTAGTGTAAGATTGGACTGTCGGCGACTGGGAGATGAGGGTTCAAATCCCAGTCAGTTGTAATTTTGGTACTTTTACCTAAACGGTTTCCCACTCTGCAAGTGCATTTTCTTTAAAATGATATGTTTCTCATCCCTATCCCAATAGCTTAATTTAGAAGGGAAATCAATAATATATGTGCAAAATATTCTGCGTTTCACATGTCATGTTATGACAGTTAAATATTCTAGCAAATATATATATATATTAGAGCTGGGCCGATCAGCTATTTTGCCGATTAGTCCGATGCCGATCAATTGTTGCCGATTAGGCCGATCACCGATGCCGATTTTTTTGTTTTCAATTTTAATAAGTGTAAAAAGTAAAATGACCCTTAAAGCAAAAAAAAAAAAAGTTACTTTTACTAGTTTTATAATGTCCAATATAGTTTTGTTTTAATAACATTTAAATAGAAACTTTTCAAATGTAAAGGTTGTTTAATTATTATTTTATATTGTTATTGTTAGGACAAGTGAACCTGTCATCAAACAAAAACAAATCACATTAATAAATAGCAAATATACCGGTACATGTTAGATAATTAAAATATGATTTCACATTTATGATTAAATAGGCCTACTGACCCTTTCATTAGACAAAGAAAAATCATAGTCAGCAAATTTAAATTTAATTTTAATGATAAAAAATAATCAAGGCACACACATTTTTTGCACACAAGGAGAATAGGCCTACATCTATTTTGTTTTTAGATGAAATAGGAATTTTTACATCCAATGTCTATTAAAATATGGCTTCAATATTAAACAATTTTTAACAATCGTAATATTTTTGTGAATTGTGATTTAGATATATCATAACATAGGTTTTTGTGATTCTACAAAGCATTCCATCATAATTTAACTACTAAATATTAATATCGTATAGAAATAAGTGGTTTCTTAAAAAAAAGTATAATAAAAAGGCAACACCATTTTAAAACAGTAATCCGATCTTTTTATTAACAATTTAAATAATCTTAATGAAAATTAACATTGTTTTAACTACATTTAAATAGAAACTACCTTTAGAAAATCGAATGAACGGTGAACGGGTCAAAATGAACGGATCATTGAACTGAACCAGATACAATGAATCGTTCATTTAAAAGAACGATTTTGCCCATCTCTACTTCAATATGATAAAATAAATAATAAATAACATAATGTGCAACGAAAGTTATTTTTCGTGGTTTTTTTTTTAAGAAATACTTCAAAACTTATTTTAATTTACTTTTAACTATTAAAGAAAATGTAAAATCTAAATATTAATATATATTAATTCAATTCATATTGAAATATGAGCGAAACAAATTCCCTGCCAGTCGAAAGTTTTGTACTTGCATTAAAAGAAAAACGGTTTCCATTTAAAACAAAATGTGCGCATGTGCGAGATTATTACGTCCGATGTTTCATTTTTTGGGAATCTTTAACAAATCGAAATAAAACACCACCAATCTGCTAATATTTTATTTTATGATTATTAGATTTGTTACTTGAGTATTTTTATTTATAATAACGTGTATAAATTGGAAAAAGACCTATGGCAAATATATTTATTTTGATATATTTTGTTTGGAATGTTGGATGTGCTGTTTATTTCAAACCTAAGTCGCTAAGAACCAGCTAATTATTCAAAGATCTCATACGAGAGAGCAGAGATAATTTTTTTAGGACTTAAAATATACACACACATTTTGAATAATCGGCATAAATAATCGGAGATTCAAACACCGATCATCGGAATCGCCGGTTATGCGATAATCGGCCGATGATCGGATTAATAATCGGCATCGGCCCAGCCCTAATATATATATATATATATATAATATATATGCAAATATATATATATATATATGACGGCTTGTTCAACTTGATGCTCCTTAGGAATTCACATAAAATCTTTTAACAGGAGATAGAAACAATCTGTAGCTACACATATCAACCAAATAATGTACTAAAACATTGAATAAAAGTAATAATTTAGAGTATTTTTTTTTTGTAAAATAAATAAAGTAGATTATATTACCAAATTAATATTACCAACACCTTAGACAAGTCATTAGCATGTCTGTCTATTGAGCTATGGGTCCAGGGTTCGATTCCCGGCATGGCCAAAGAATTTATCAATGGTGATGAATTTATGGCCGGGGACTGGATGTTATGCTTGTCCTAGTCTTAAGTTAGTTTATTAGACATATGAAGCTACGACAGGCCTAACCAGCCGGTAGTGGAAAATATATGGCTTGAATAAAAAAGTGACCCAGGCCACAGGCTAGAAACAGTAATGGATGTAAGAAAAAAAATATTACAGAGGTAAAATAAAATTTATCACACTAGCGATTTATTTTTAAATAATTTTCAAATTTGAACATATTAATTATCTATACTTTCACTTAGCCTAGATATCTGCCTAAGAAAATTGTGTTCAAATAAGAGCTTAAATAACCCATTGGAAGCAAAACATTCAGAGACAAATAAGGGAATACAGAAAGTCACATACATAGCTAATGTCCCTGTATAATTATCAATCATTCTTATCATGTAGCAGAAAGAGCATTATGGTGCTTTAACAAATCTAACTATACTATAAATATCACACAATTTTACTGTTGTTGCTTCAGATAGATAAGGACAATATAAAAAAATGTGTATAGTTTAATATTTGTAGAGGTACAAAACATAACTAAAAATGGCCACCATTTAAATCTAATTAATTATTAAAGTGTAGAAGAAGGGTTTCAAAAATATATATTTTATATATCAAATAATTGCTTCTATACCCAATATTATTGATGAGGGAACTGCAGGTTTTATGGAGTAAAGCTTGATTCACACGTTCGCTGAAAATAGAAAGCAGAATCTGCTTGCGTAGTGCAGCAATTCACACGCTATATGTTGACCCATGATGCATTGCAACACAAACTTAAAACAGCTGATTAACAACATATTTTATTTTATAGTAGATAGGCATATATTTTAGATCATTCTCTCAATGGATGTTTTCAAATTATAGCACTGTGATGTGGTACAATCCAATACATCGATACACACTTTACATTAACGGGTTATTTCAATTTAACAGCGGCCAACGAAGCTCTCTGCTTGCTGTAAGCTCTAGAGTGCAAGCACTGTCATATGCACATGCGCAATGATTTGAGATGGTTGGTTTTAAGATTTGATTGTTTCTTCTGTGCCTAAGATCTCAGAGAGAAAGGATAAAGTAGAAATGAGTTGAAATTTAGCAGAACAGCTTGCGCCGATAAGGCAAAAATCTTGTGATTGGATTAGAGATCGTCACGTGACTATATTTATGCAGTGCACTAGTTTTTCGGCGAAAGTGTAAATCCACACAATTTCATTTAATTGATGCCAAATCTCCCAGCACTCAGTTATGTCTGAAGGTAAGTGGGCTAGGGTGAGAAGGAACTTTTGGCAACATCAACGAACCAGTGTTGCAAAATTCGTCTTATGTTCAAGGGAAGATTGACCAAGTGAGAACAAGAGAATGCAAATGCCAAAGAATGCCAATAATAGCTATGCAGTTTCCTCAGCGACGATAACCAGTATAGTATATCTTTAGGAATGTGTATAAAATATTGATAAGGCACAGATATTAAAGGATGATTTTCAAAATTATGCCCATTTACAATGTGTTGAAAATGGAGGGATTTGGAGCAAAAATCTGATTTATGAAAATATGTGTTAGCAGTGATTTCTAGTAGCTTACCTCTTGAGCTACAAGTTGTTTTTATAATCAGTCAAGACCTTGATCATAACTAATATCTAATGATATTTTATTAATTTTTTTTTTAGCTAACAGGATTTCATAAAAGATGAAATAGTAAAAATATCCCCTCTAAATCTATGAGGGTTATCTTTTTTTTGCCCTGAGCCCCTAAATTGTTTTTGAATATATCACCAATATTATTTGTGTAAAAATTATTGATCCAGACAATGTTTGTCAACAGAGTTTAGTCATCATGTGGCAGGTCTTATGATGTAAGCATTACTCCAGAGTAGAGCAATAATCTATAATAGATTAAAAAAGGACTAAATTCACTTAGCAAATATACACTAATAATATTTAATAGGATCATTATATAGTTTATATTTAAGAACCTAAATTTTGGAAAATTTAAGCAAAAGCGAATGTCAAAGAAACATTCCTCAGAAGGGACAATCTGAAAAATATATCATTAGAGCCCTAATTTTTATGTAGTATTAACCAACAAAATATGTACATAAATATATAGCTAAATCAGTCAAAATCTGTATTAATGTGGAAATATGTAACTGAATAACTTTTCCCACGTTTATTATACATACATTAATGAAACAAAATTTAATATAATGGCTGCAAATTTCTAAGGAAAGTAATGGAAAAACACTTTGTACACAAGTACAATTACTTTTTAACGAGGTGTATTGCATTATTAGTTTGTTTTATACCACTTAAATAATTTCCCAAGAATTAAAGACTTTGAATAAATGGCATTATATAAATGATTTTAGAAATCATACAAACACTACAAACTTTCAATGAAACCTTCATTGTTGCCAGCTCTTTGAAAACAAATGAAACTCAGAGCACTCAATTTTATTTTTTTTAAAGTCAGTTTACTAAAATTATTTTTCGCTCCAAGGTTAAATGTTTGATCTCGACATACTAGACGGTATTACTATTACACTTTCACGAAATATACGTGGTTGATCTTGTTTGTTTTTCAAAAGACCATTATATGTGCCGTATTATTGTGACAGACTTCAAATCATATTTCCTTGAATGTATTTGGATTAAGTTTTAGTCATTTGTTCTTTGCCACTATATGTTTTTTAACCTGAATAAAGACCATTGGAAAAATGAGCTCATCAGATCCAAGTATTATTGTTTTTACAATTCAACTTGTGTTTACAAACTGGTGCACCACGCAATAGAAGTATCTCTGAAGCCACTATATGGCAATGCCACATTCTTTCCCCTTCATAGTATGAGATATGATAGCCACAAAATTACGTTAAGGAAACTGTATCCTCTCCGATAAGCCAGCATATTTGACTTGGACTTGGCACACTGCCATCCCTTCACTTAACGAAAGTACATGTTACCTAAATATTAGTGACATAATTTAAAAGTATTTTCCACAAAAAAGACAAAAATAAAACCCTGATAATAAAACATTCAAAATATGTAATTTTATGTAATATCTTCAAAAATATAAAGAATTCAGTAAAATATGTATGATTAAAACTGAATATACACTCCCAAACAACCCCGTTTGCTGACATTTCACATTATAACTGGCAGGATTAAAATATGTAGTTACATAAAAATCAGGGCTCTATCAATACCTTCACTTATCTTTTTGCTGGGTTTTTGTTGGAATGGTCTTGCTTCTATTTGTCAAGCAATATGGCCTGGGTTATATTTTTGCTGTACCAAACACATGTAACAAATGGATTGAAATACTATAAATTATATTTTACGCACATGAATTGTATTTTTATAACTAAAAACATATATATTGTTCCACTAAGGTAACTAAGAATATTAATCCAAAATAAAGTTTTATAACAAACATAACGCTTAACTTGTGTGTAAAGATTAATGGAAAGTAATACATAAATACAACTTAACAAGATAATTCAAAATAAAACTTAACAGATTAATATATCAGCTTTGGAAAATAAAGTCAATCTTGGTTATAACAAGCACCAAAGGTCCGACAACATTTCCTCATTATAACCACTACTCGCTAGTTAAGTAATAAGTTAAATCTACCTATTTTTTTAAAATTCCTAACAACTTAATGGATTCAAAAAACCAGAGAATATTAGAGAGCAAAAATAATTTACTTTAATTTCTTATTTGTTTTAATATACTTGCGTAAACTACATTACAATTGACATTAAACACAGTGTATTTGTTTGTAATTTTAAAACCATTCACATACAGATTTCCAAACATTTTATTCTTAATAGCTCCTGATGCCAATCACTTCTAAAAGGTTGAAAAATATTAAGATCATTCAAGCTGTTTTGTTCGCTATGTAATCCAAAGAATATTTTTGAAAAACTGAGGTTTTAATAATTTTTCTATTACTAACAGTTTTACTTTCTCCTGACAGGGAGAGAAAGTATTGTGATTGTCAAAAAAATCAAACTCAAGATTTTGATGAATATTGTGGTTTCATGACCCCCCAAATCCAAAAAAAGAGGTTTGTGAATTTCCTGTCTTTCTGCCTGCCTGTACCTCTGACTAGAGCCTAAACTATTTTACCGATTAGGCTAAAACTTGGTATCCAAGGTTTTCATAAAGTTCCCCGAGAGTTTTGATTAGATATCTAACCCTAAATTTTATTTAATTTATTTATTTTTATTATATTTTATTGTTATTTTATTTATTATTATCACCACTCATCATCACTATCACATTCTTATCACACACTTACTCTTATGTAATAGTAGGTGATTATGTAGATGATATTAGCACCTGTCTAACTACCCCAGGTTGAGCCGCATTACCTAATTGCAAGGGTTGTGATTATAAGTGCAATGGAGGAAGGTTTAGCAAATCAGATAAATCTGTACCGTGACCGAGGATTGAACCCCGGACCTCCAGCACAGAAGTCTGACACCTTGCCCTAGACCACCAGGCCACCCCTCTAACCCTAAAATTAAGGGTTATTTGATGAAGGGCAAAAAGAGAAAAAGTCAATTTTATCAAAATTGGCTCTAACGATTTTGATTAAATTTCATTTCAAAACCTTTATAAATATTCCAAACAAAATGGCTACTTTCAATATTTCGGCAAAATGACTTCAAGGGCTCTGGTCTGATTAGTATATTCTCATTTTTTATCATATATCCAAAACTATTTGAGATATAAAATTACTTATCATTGCAAATATGTAGATAAATTTATAATACAAATATTTTATTCAAGAAATATTTTTATAAAACTAATAACTTTCAAACTATACACAAATATATTTATTTTTTAACTTTTTGAAAACTAAAGGTAAGTATTGTGACCATAAAAAAAAATCTAACCTGAAATGTTGATGGATGTCAATGTCTCATTACCCCCCGAACCCTAAAAAGGGGTCTTTGCAATGCCATCTGTCTGGGTGTCTTTTTAGCCGCAAAATTAATAGTAGTTTAATAAAAAGCGAAAAGAGAAAAAACCGAATTTCTCAAAATCGGTTATAATGGCTTTGATTAAAATTCGTATCCAAGCATTGATTAAGATTATAAACAAAAAGGATTTTTTCATTTTTCCATGAAAATGACTTTTAAGGGTTCTTTACAGAAGCAAACATTTCTATATCTCCACAACTATTTGAGATACTAAATATCATTGTAAAATTTTAGTACTACAAAAAATAAAAAACTTTGATTTGAAATATGTTTTATAAAACCAATATTTTCGGAGATATTGACAAATATATTTATACAATTTTGTGAGCTCTAGTTGTAAAGAGATACTACTTAAGTTTAAACGCAATACTTCTCTAATGCCATAGACTAAACAAATAAGTAAGTCTTTCAAGAAATTGATAATGTGTTTCCTTTAACCTCTTAGGAGAAATGTTTGTACAGCACAGGGGCGATTCCAGTATTTTCGTAAGGGGGAAGGAGGGGAGGGACGCGGGTGCTCCCATCGGGCCGGGGGGGGGGGGGGGTTGGGAGGCACCTCAAGAAATTTTGACATAAAAATACTTCAAAACTTGAGGGTAAATCTTTAAGTAATTTTTCAGTGTAACGCTAAACTTGAGAATAATCCTCTAATTAAGGGTATAACTCAAAATTTGCGATTAGTATTGAAACTTATTATAAGCAAAGAATAAGAATATCAACAGATAGTGATTATTAAGAGTGAAATAAGTCTAAACATTATAACGATTATTAAATGAATAGTTTTTTAGCTATTCAATCAATTAGATAAAATAGATGGAATTATTCAGATTTCGAACAATCGAACTTTAACTCCATTCTATAGTGTATACTCTAAATCGAAATTGTACCACTAAGCCTTACTAACACGTTATGTGTGTGGTGTTATTCAAAGATTTTGTTTAAAGCACTTTATTTTAAAATAAATTATTTTAAAGATCTTTATTTATTATTAATAATTGAAATAGTAATAATAAAAATTATAAAATAAATTTAATCCTAAACAAAGTTTGTGCAACAAGGTGAGAATAGCGCAACTTAAATTTAGGTAGTTTCATTAACGCCTATTTTCACCACTTTATTACTTAATGTGATTGTCTTAAGTATTTATAATAATTACCGTATATTAATCATTTAATAATATTACCAATAACAATTTAAAAAATGAAATCTGGTTAGTGAGATAGTATTATGTGACAATTAAAATAGTAGTGACTTTAACATTGATTTAATTGGTTTAATTTCTTGAAGGGGGGTGCAACCTGGATCAGCCTGGATCCACCCCTTTTACAGCAATGATTTATCTCTCTCATTTTAGACTAAATAGTCAATAATTACCTATTTAATTGGTCAAAATTTATAAAAGAGAAATTTAGTAGCAATGCGATAACTATAAGATGCATCCCCAAATAAAATGCCTAAAATTTTAACCGAAGTCAAAATTTTTATACGAAGTGTTGACCCTTAGGGACCCAATATTGATATTTTTTATTGGTCCAAATATACAAATGAAGACATTCATTTTTAAAAATAGAATTATAAAATTTAAAATCGTGAGTCAAAAAGTGTTTTATGTATGTATAGCGCAATTTGTTCTCGGATTTGCTAGTGTATATTAATTATGAATTTTGAGTAAATATCTCCAATTTAAATAATAGAGCGAAAAAGTCGGTGCAGAGTTCTGTACCATTTATTTTCAATCAGTTCCTGTCATATTTCTCTGACAAACACTGTCAAGTGAGCCTATGATTTTGTTCACCAATGCATTTCTACTTTGATTTTAAATATATTGTCAAGTGTCAAATTATATATATATTTAAAAAAATTGTAGTTGTAAATGTCTTGGTCATTGAAATCATTCCAGATTTTTGTCAAAACAGTCAAACTCATTCATTTGCCATTATTGGATCTACAGATTGAGATTCTTAACTTATTTTTGCATAAACAATGTTATATCAGTTTTTAAATTGATCCAGCCACCCATCGGTACATATGAAATCGTCACGTCAAAATTATTTAGCAAATGTTTCCGCTTGAGCCTTAAAGATCTATTGAAAATACAGTACTTCATTGTTAAGGGTATAGTCTCCAAGGAATTCTTGGAATAGATATACATTAAAGGGGTGACTTAGCTGATAAAACAACCTGTAGTGGATTACGGGCAGGTTTATGACCTGCCTGTAATCTGATGTAGGTGTTCAATAAAGCTAAGTCAACCAACTACCAGAACAGTTAAGAATGTTTTCAAGTTTTCATAGCTAGCAAAATGTGTGTGTGTGTGTGTGTGTTAGGCTCATTATAACTATGATCTCGTCAGATCCGTTCTCATTATAACCAAGTTTGACTGTATAAAACTGAATGTATGTTTCAAATAAATTAGTTTAATGTAATATCTTTGATAAATAATTATTTACAATGATTTTAAATAACTTAATTTCTGGTATAATAAAAATCTTAACAAATCATCTAATAGGCTTGAATCAATATTATTTGACCAATTTGAAATTTTTAAGATACCGGTACATTTAATGTTTACTATACAAAAATAAGACTAGTGTGATGCACATTATTCACGCAAACAATTCCAGCTCAATCACACACAACCATTAAATTTCTTCAGTGATGTCATCACAAGGTGTCAAGGAACTGCTTACCCCATGGCTATTCTGCAGAAACTGATGTAAATGGATGGTTTTCCAATTAATGACTCAACATGACTACTAACATTTAAGGCACTGGTGGTGATGTGTGTGTCGCTTGTATGAATACTTGGCAATAAAGATAGAGATATTTTGTGAAATATATTGCAAAAAGATGTAATTGTATTATTTTGTACAGCTCCAAGAGTGTAACTATTCTTTTAATAACTCATTCCTTATGTAATGCAGAACACTCTGGTGAAGAAAAAAGATCCAAAGCTAGTGCCTGTAATGTGTTCCCTGAATTTGAGCAGCAGCAGCTCTGAATTACTTTCTTCAACTCTTTTAAAGTCTTTAAACATACCACAACACAACACAATTTATTCTTGTCACATATTTGATTAGCTTGTTCAGATAACGTGTAGGATTTGTCTTTGCAACCATTACAACTATTAGAATTTTGTACTGAAGAACAACAGTTACAAACTGTAGTTTTATCTATTGGCAAGTCTAGTATCTCTTTGGAAAATATGTTTTGACTTGGGGAAGGAATTGGAGTATTAATCAGTTTTATATTTACAGAATGAGTGTTATTTACAGAATGAGTGTTATTTACAGAATGAGTGTTATTTACAGAATGAGTGTTATTTACAGAATGAGTGTTATTTACAGAATGAGTGTTATTTACAGAATGAGTGTTATTTACATTTGAAACCAACGAATTTGTAATAATTGTATTATTTTCTCCTTTTGTTATAAACGATGGTGATGTGGTATCTTCAAAACATTTATTTTTATCACGAAACAATGAAGATGAATCAAGATTCAACTTCCTTTTTTTTGGCATTGGTTGTTGGGTTGGTAAAATATTTTCTTCGCAGTTTTGACATTCCTGCCCCAAAGAATCACAAAAGCAAGGATCACATTTACAAATGTCAGCATCTGCAGTTATACTTTTTAAAATATCTCTACTAGTTTTATGGATTTGACTGAAGTCGGAGCTTTGCTTGTCCCTTTCTGCCTCCCCTTCCAAGTTATTGTTTGGAATAATTATATTAATATGAGATGCATTAAAGCTAGGAACTGTAAGTACATGTTGCTGAGATGGTAGCACCCAATTAACTTTCGGTGGTAACAAGGAGTTTTGAGGATTGCCAACATTTGATTCATTAGCCATCACGGAAAGTGAGGAGCATTCCATTACATCAGTCCATGGCAAGTCAGATTTCTGAGGAGAGAAACAAATACCAGCGCTCTGTTGATTACTTAAATTGAGATTGGGTTTGCCACCTTCAGTATAATAAATAGTATCATCAAGGAGTTCAGGGACAATATATCCTGGATTTGAAGTTTCATCGACATTTATTATTACACTTGGATACAGTGAATCTGTTACATTTAAAGTATTAGAAAATGACCCAATTCCTGGAGGACAAATGCCAAATACATTTGTGTGAAAATTATTGCCAACAAAGCTTTGAGCAGAGTCTGTGAAATGGTGTTTATCAACTTGCTGGCCACTTTCATCAAGCAGTGTTTCAGAATTAATATTTCCAGAAGACATAGTGAATTGAATATTATGAATCTCTCCAGATGAGTGAAGTCTTAAAATATCGGGTGGTGTTTTAGAAGATGGCTCAACAATAATTGGAGAAAATGAAATATCACCTGGTTCCAGGGCAGTTTGAAATTTAGTTATCTGACCAGTGAATGATGATTCCAATACATGGGTTATTTTAGCATTGGAGTCTTCGGAGTTTTCTTTATGATGCAAATAATTGTCCTTCTTAGAAGAGTCATTCAAATGCAAGGAGTCAAATTTATTTGTATTGGTAGAGAATTCAGTAGAGATGTTTTCTTGATTTGAAACATGAAATCTCAAATTTTCAGAACACTTACTAGAAGCCGTTTTATTATCATCAATTTCTAAATAATTATCTTTTGAAACTACTTTAAGATTCTTCTGTGGAGTCATATTAATATTAGTAGAAGATATTTCTTGAGATGGATCATTTAAAATATTGAAATTGGAATTTTTATCAGTATTGGTTTGAGTATTCACATCTGTTGATTGATTAGTATTTTCTTGAAAATAAAGATTGGATGGAGGATCCACATTGTAAGCTTCTGTTTGATGTGTTATATTTATATCTTTGATATTTGGGGTTTTTGATGGTGATTGTACTTCTGATAGTAGCATATCTTGCGTAGAAGGATTTATAATCATCATGGCTGGCAAAAGATTATCATATTTACTTAACATGGGAACAAGTTGTTTAATTGGTTCTTTATAATGATTAAGAGTGTTTTCTGGGGTTATTTTATTCACAATGTGTCCTACTGGAGTAATATTACCGTTAATAGTTTCATTTGGAGATATTTTCTTTGCAGTGCATTCTGCTGGAAACGTTTGTAGGTTAAGAGTTTCTTTTCCAACTATGGGTACCAATGATTTCAGTGGTTCAGCTTTCATTAAAACCGGTTTTTCTTTATATATTGTTTCGGCAACATGTTTTATTGGATTATTTACTACGTCCAGAGATTTTTCTACATGATCCTTCTTCAATGTATAGTCATGTAAATGTGCTTGGTCTTTTCCATACTTGTGTGCATTTGTATTATATTTTATGGGTACATTGTCTATGTCACTCTTCATTATAGGAACAAGATCACCTGCAATAAAACAATAATATTAATAACAAAAATAAATAAGAGCACAAAACTGAATAGTTATATTTTTTATTGAATCCCTGGTACTGACTTCTAGATAGCTACTAAATAGATGATAAAACAGAATAAGGAATGTGAATTTTGGGTAAAGGCAATCAAATGGAATGAGGATGGCGAGCCACAGTATCAACAAAAGTATTACTAGTGTAAATGTTTGGAATCAAGTTCTCACCTCTTGAATTGGTCAATTTCAATATGTTTCAATAGCTTATTTTAATAATATAACAATATATTTCTTAAGAAAAACTTATTTTTATTAATTAACAAACATCTAAATTAGGATGACTAAAAAAAATTATTTTAATATGAGAGATAATTTCTGCTAGTAATTCATGTATTAAATAGTACTTCTAGGGGAAGGTTGGTCAAGCCTCATAAAACTCTTTACAGCCCTATTTTGATAGTGACAAACTGATATTTAATGCATTTTCTCCAAATGGTTCTCTTTTTGGTAACAAGACCAATAGAATTGTTCACAGCATCCTAAATATAATTAAAAATAAAATAAAATAATCTTGTGTAATGTGAGGGGGAGAAATTATACAGACCGCTGCTCTAGTGTTAAGGGTGAGAGAAAACCAGCCAAAAAATAGGCTAAAATCAGTTATATAAAACAAGTAGCATTAATTGTACAATAACACCAGTTATGTAACATTTTATTATAGTGGGGCAAGACATAACATATCCCAGCTTTCAAGAGAAAAACTTTGTTCAAACTACTAGAATGGTCAACACCAAGGTATTTATAGAATTATTTATGGTGTAGGAATTGGTATCACATTAGTTTACAATCATGTGCTTCGAGTTGAATCAATCAAGAACTAATTTACACTTATTATTTGAACATAACTGAAGTCAACTCACTTATTTTACTTGACATTTTTCAAATATTTTTATACCTCATAGATATTTGGAACAAATTAGTACTTTAAGACCTTTCATGTAATGATTAGAAACTAGTTTCTCTCTTTTGTAAGGCAGGACTAGACTTTGAATTATATTAAGGATCAAAGTAAGTGTAATAATTATGAAACTTTGGATATACTGCAGCATGCCACAAAATACTCTTGGAAGGCTATGCTTAAACCATGAAACACTGATTTTATATGTTGATGCAATTGGGCTATTAGTCCTACAAACATAATATCAAAATATATTTGCCTTTTTTTTATTTGTTGTTTGTGCTAACAATACAAACCCCTTAATTTGACATCGGCTACAAGTTAATCTAATTTATTAATTATTTATACTAAGATATTCCCCTTCTAACTTCTTTAAATGCAAAATGGATTAATTCTCTTACTTCATACAACTTCTGAAATAGATTACACACTATCAATAAAACTAGTCACGTATAAGATTTTCCTTGTGGCGGTGTTATTTAATAATGAAGAAATTTACATACAAACATTTACAAGGACAAATAAAGCCTTTATCAAAGATAAAATTAACCTTTTACATTGTGACAAACATAATAAATGGAAATAATTTAGTAATCTACTCCACTTTAACGCTGAGCGCCGGTATTTTTAGCCAATGAAAGTAGTTTAAATCAGTGGTGGTATTGGAATTTTACAAATTATATATATATTTTTTATTATAACCTTTTTTATTATAACCTCATGATAGTGTGATTTATTTGAAATATGTGTTTAGTCAAGATTCTGTTTAACTTTTATATTTGATTTATAATCTTACACCCCTACATGTAGAAATATACAAACTAAAATTTGATAGCAAGTATATTTATTTTATAATAATTCAAAAAAACAATATATATCTATAAGAAATTAGGACAGGAAGTAAACTGAACAGTGAATGATTAACTGTTACAACACTAAGTAAAAAAGCAGGCAGACAAATGAACAGAAAACTAGTTCCAAATATGATAGATGAATATTTAGTATTGAAATATACATTATTAGGTATTCTTACATTCATTTGCATTCTTCATAAACATAGTATATACCTCAGCTTAATTCCTAAAGAATTTAAAAAACTTGTATCTAACTATATTTTCAATTCACTTATAAACTAAGAACAGAGAACAAATATTTATATCAATTGTTACTGGTTAAACTAATTGTCATAATTATTAGGGCAAGCACAATGTGAAAGTAGTGGGTGAATGGATAAAAGATTTTAAATTCTTTCAAATAATAAGTCAGATTTCACAGCAGAACAATGGTAAAAACTTAAGTAATAATTTGTTGAAATATTGAGTTTTGTTGGAGTAACTGACTAAGCTACACGATCTAACCACTGCACCAATCACGAAAGGCGCTGCAGTAGCGCGAGTATCAAGAGTTAACCAATCACACACTTTCACTTACAACAGTTGTTTTTCTCCTTCAAACCAGACCGCGTCGTTCTGTGCTCACGCTAACCTTATTTGTGTTAATTAGCCCATTAAGTGTATTTGTAGATAGTGTTTTTGTCTCGGGCGTTGACTCTTGTGTACCCGACTTTAACCTTTGCTAACAAGTTTAATTGATTGGTCCTCTCTATGTTTTGATTTTCCTTGATTATACTTACATTTGTGATAGTTGTTGATTGTGTGTTGCCATGAACGTAGTTTATGACAACAATATGGTATTTAGATTTATGTGTGGGAGAAGGTATAGGAAATAATTTTTTACATCCACTACTGTTTCCAGCGTGTTTCCTGGGTCAGTTTTTTATTCAAGCTATATATTTTACACTCCCGGCTTGCTAGGTTTGTCGAAGCTTCATATGCCTTAGAATCTAATTTAAGAATAGGACAGGCACAACATCAGTCCCCGGTGGTAAATTCATCACTGTAAGAGGGTAAACCCACATTTCACCAATGATAAATTTTTCAGCCATGATGGGAATCGAGCCTGGGACCCTTAGCTCAGTAGACAAACCCTCTACCAACTGTGCTAAGTTGTCAGATTATAAGAAATAATGAAGGGAACATATAAGAGAGAATATATGATTTACACAATTATCTTTAACTTGGAGAAAGCAATAATGAATATCTCTTTAAGAAATTCAAACCCTTACCGCCAAATAACTTCTTGACCTTGGTCGTATTCAAGTAAACATCTTTAGGAAGGCGTGAAAAATGCTATCCATCAAAGACAATTTATTTTGAACTCCTGTAATTGGTGAAAGACTTGGTGCTATCGCTGACAGCAGAGTTGGCCAGTGCACTTCACAAGAGGAAAGTGACAATTGTATGAATCTCCTGACATGTGATGGTGGACTTTGGTATAGTGAGTCTGGCTGGCCTCTGCTGTAATTTTCTTGAAGATGTGTTTGACAAATTTGTTCATGATGTTAATCGCCTTAATAGAGATTCCAGTGTCAGAATGAACTTGCTTCAAAACTTTGTAGATGAAGATAACCTAGCTTTCCTTCCTCTTTTTATCACCCTTAGAATTATTTTTATGGGCTTAACCAGCCTTTTGGGGCAACTTTATTGCTAGTTTTGGGAATCATTACCAGTTCTATATCTTAAGCATTTATTTTTAGTTTTTGAATTTCTTTTGACACAACTTATTTTTATTTCCCTATTCTCTCATTGCTATTAAATCTAGACCCTTACCAACTGGCATGAAATACAAAAACAAATAATACCACTTATATAAAATTTGATTGCAAGGTTAGAACCCAAAATGTTCTACTCAGTTAAAGAAAAATTATAACAAAATATAAAGAGAGTTCAAAACTTTGTTTTATAATATATATCTATCTAATTTTATAAGAGTATGAGCAATTTTTTTTACAAGGCATTAACAAGTGTAACCTAATAATTTCCATAGTAATAGTTCACATCTATGAAGCGAGATTTGTGAAATTATATATTCAAACACATCTATGAAGAGAAATTTGTGAAATTGTACATTCAAAAGAAACCAATTTTCATCAGGCTCTTGAGAGTTTGACTTGAGCGGGACCAGGCACACTCAAATTATCAGAAACTTGAACTGCACAGAATAACTGGGAAAATGAAAATTCTTACTTTTATAAATAATTCATTCTTGAATTTCTGTGTTAACAGAATATTCACATCCAAGAAATTGTCTCAAAAGGAATGTCATGTCAAGTTTTTCACATAATTTCCTAAATCAATATTATTGTCAAAAGATTCATAAAATCAAGTGTGGGTGTGATGATTATAGGCTTCATTTAACATGTGTACTCCTTTAACCATGTACAGTTTACAAAGCTACAAGTTTGTACCCCATTTGGTTGTAAAAAATTATGATTGCTACAATATGAAAATAAGCTACCACATAGAGATGAGTAAGTTTATTAGATTGGTGGTCAATAAACATCATGGAGGAAATATTTTGTTTAACTAATGAAAGACGCTTGTGCAATCAATTCCTAATAGGCTAAAAAGAGAGAAAAAA
Organism: Timema podura; assembly: GCA_033556935.1. Taxonomy (NCBI): domain Eukaryota; kingdom Metazoa; phylum Arthropoda; class Insecta; order Phasmatodea; family Timematidae; genus Timema; species Timema podura. The sequence continues at coordinate 78,837,947 of JAVRXN010000010.1, forward strand.
GCACTTTATTGCTTCTGACAAGTATGTTGCCCGAGATGATTTAAGTTGACAACGCAAATAATTAATCAATGATAGAAGATATTGAGTCAGATAATGACCAAGAGTAAGTTAAGAAGCTCCCTTGCTACAGAAAATGTGGACAAATTCTTTTGTCATCAACCTGGTAAGATGATAGACAAACAAGACCATCTTTGTATTAGCATGTTCATTGTAATAATGAAATCAAACTCCTCTATTGTGTTTGTTTCATGTAAAAGGACACCCTTTCAAAGGTATAATATATACTTCATCCCAATCCAAAGACCTTCAATTCACTAATTTCAGGTAAAATTAAAGCAATTGGGTATTTGTGCAGAGGTCATTCCATTTTTAATTATTTGACTGTTAGAATTTGTTATGGTTGCAACTAGTAGATAGCCTGAATCAAATATGGCCTTTGACGTCACACTCAAAATATACAGAGTTTCCGATGATGAGGAAGTTCAAATTTCGGCCAAATGTAATGAGGAGGCTGTAATTACCAAGTTGTTTACCACTCCCTATATACAAATGCAGCTGCATTTCCTATAAATTCTACCTTTCTCATCCATACACCATTATTATAAAAATACATCAAGGATTAGTAATAAGATGTGGTGCACATAAACTGTAAGGTATGTCATTCAAAGAGATTGAATGTATTAATATGAAATACATTAGTAGGAGAGAGGACACTTATGTAAAAGTTTGTTGCAGAGATCAACTAGGAATTTTTGACAATCTCCTCTGAACATAAGTATCTTGATGTCTTTAATTTCCTTTCAAAGCTGCTGATGCTGCAAACCCAATATATACAGTAGGGAGTGATTTCATGTTGGATTGTTTTTTTAAATCAAGGGATAACATTTTTTTGGAAATATTTGCTGAATTCATTTCATCACATTTTACAATTCTGTTCATCAAGTGCTCAAATAGTTTATTTAGCTCTGCAAACATAAATGGCAATAAAGCTTGATTGCTCTTATATTCGGTGAGAAATTGCTCCACCTCAAGTGAAATTGACAGCACGAATCCCAACATTGATGTCAGAAGTTTATCCTTCACAAAATTGCCTAATGTTTGAAAATTATCAGATTTTGGAGGATGCTTGTTAGAATGAAAATACTGTTTTAAATACGGCAGCATTGACAATGCTCTCTCTAACAGCCTTGAGTTTTCTATCCATCTAATAGAACAAAACTTCATTGGGAAAAGAGATGATTCTGTTATTCTTTGATAGTCTGCAGGTCTTGTTGGAAAATCTTTGAATAAATAATATAGTGAGTGTAAAAACTGGTTAGTAGTCAAACTAGAGTTAGCATGTGCTGTTTTGTAAGTACCGTGGACAATGTGTAAAGAACAAGTTCCAAATTCCAGTAACTCAGGATCTTGTGGAGAATCTTCCATTAAGTAACTTTTGAGATCACTTAAAAATTTGAGGTTTACATTTGGTTCATCCATGGAAACTTGAAGCATTTTTTAAGATCCAGAGGGGGAGTAACTGAGGTGTGGTCAAAATAGAAAACTATCAGTAGTCCAGATAATATCAGGGGTCTCAAAATCCTTAATCCAACATTTCACTCAGTGTAAAAAGGCTGAATATTTTTCCAGTATTCGATTCAAAATTCTAGTATTTCCAGTACCAAAAATAAAATCAGGTATATTTCCAGTATTGGTAGACACCCTGTATTTACATTAGGTTTGTTTTGACTGATTATTTTATAAATATACTATTTTCTCTTAAAATAAACAAAAAAATAATCTTAACATTTTAAAATTTCGAGTATACTCGAACTCAGGAGTTTTTTGAAATACTCTACCTGAATGAAAAAACCCAAGCTTGGAAACTCCTAATGTTTTAATATTTCTCTCTTTGTAAGATAATAATGCATTATTTTTATCTCTGTCGCTTTGAAGGATCTATATGAATACGTCCACACACATTTTAGTATATCTTGCTTTAAAACAACATTTTGTTTCTATAGAGCATAGCTTTAAGTTATACTTGTTTGTGATCTATTTTATTTTAGAATTTTTTATATAAAGTGTTTGGAATTGAGATTGAAGAAAATATGAAACCACCCCAACATGTAAGGCTGAACTCTACAATTTATGAAAAATAAACATGTGAGCAAATGGTTGATTATGATTGAATTATTTTTATTATTACTATACACATACAGCTCTTAATTTACACAGTGGTTTCATTATTGAGAATGGCTGCATAATTAAAAAATGTGTAAAAAAAACAATTTCTCCACAAGAAATAAAGGAAATGGTAAGGGTTGGGGGCAGTGGTGAATAAAAACTAATTAATTTATCTATTTCCTTTACTGCATTTTATTTTAAATTGCGCTTATTGTTACCACAATGAAGACAATAACAGAAATAAATACAATAATAAATATCAATCTGACTTTGATCAGGGTTAGCAAGACAATAAATGCCTTTTAGGCCAAGATTTATTTTGCAAGTTACTAGTTGCTGCTCTGCAACAATCAATCCGCACGGATTTGTTGGTGCATAGCTTTTAACTGTGCAATTCTAAACAAATTACTCTATAGAACCCACCTCGGTGGCGTAGTTGGCTAACGCGCTAGTCGTGTTAAGCTCGACCGCCGAGGACGGGGAGATCGAGGTTCGAATCTCGGTCGGGTGAAACTGGGGGGGTTTTTCCTAAATGGTTTTCCACTCTCCCTCCACGCAAATGCGGGTTCACTTCCTCTAAATTCAACCTTCACAGTTCCTAATTCATTAGAGTAATTAGTACTAAAGCGTATAACCCGAACGGGTAGTAAGACACGGTGCTAAATATTATTATTATTATTATTATTATTATTATATTATTATATTATTATTATTATCATTATATTATGATTTGACATATAATCCACTACCATCATTTCCATCTATGATTCAAGACTTCTATCATAACATATAATAATACATTATTATTATTATTATTATTATTATTATTATTATTATTATTATTATTATTATTATTATTATTATTATTATTATTATTATTATTATTATTATTATTATTATTATTATTATTATTATTATTATTATTATTATTAT
>JAVRXN010000010.1:81358585-81521085 GCA_033556935.1 Timema podura
CAAGCTGTGATTAATACAAGTCTTGTCAGAGGGGAAGGAAGGATTAATCTGTGCCGGGACCGGGGATTGAACCCCGGACCCCCAGCACAGAAGTCCGAAACTAAATTATCTTGAAACAATTATACTTTACACAAAACAATGTTTTCAGTCATAACTAAAAGTAACTAACAATAATTTGTAAAAAGGCAATGCTCTAGTGCCCGAACGTGTAAACCAGCCATTATTTCAGATTCCTTATATAAAGACTAGCTTTTTTTTTTACAAATATTAGCTGTATTGTTTAGCTCGTAATATATTGAATTATTAGACATGAAATAAGTAGAAGAAACTGATGGAAATACCCTAGAAGATCGGCATCAACTGGAGGGACAGAATGCTTATTGCAAACCTGTAACTGGGACATTGAGTGAGGGTGAGGCTGAATGATAGAGAGACCAACAGTGTAGAGATAGAAAGAGGAGTGAGGCAGGGATGCTGTTTGTTCAGCCAGTCTGTTCAACTTGTATGGAGTGGCTGGTGAGGTAAGCCTGGAGGGACGTGGCTATTTCAACACAGTAAAATCCACAGTGATATAGCATTGTTGGCAAAAATGAAGAAGAGTTGCAAAAATGATGGACCAGCTAGTGGAGACAGGGAGAAGATATTGCATGGAGATCAACATTGAGAAGTAAAAAGTGATGGAGATTTAAAAAAAAAAGAAGAGCCGCTAAATATCAAAATTGTAAACCAGAAGTTGGAAGGCATTGAGCATTTCAAGTAGCTGGCAAGCCTTCTGACAAAGGATGCCTGCTGCACCACCAAAGAATTAGGTCTAGGGTCACCATGGCCAAAAAAAAACTTTCAACAAATGAGGTTACTGCTGACAAGCAAATTGAGTTTGGTTCTGAGGAAGAAACTGATGAAATGCTTCCTTTGGAAATTACGCTAAATCGAGCAGAAGCTTGGACTCTAAGAAAGATGGAAAATAAATACTTGGTGTGAATTTGAAATGTGGTGCTGGAAAAAGACTTGATAAGTCCAAGTGGACAAACAGGGTGACAAATTAAGAAGTCCGCAGAAGAGTGAGTGAGAATATAACGATTTTGGATGTGATTATTCGGTACAAAGCAAACTGGATCTCACACCTCCTTAGGAGGAACTATCTTCTGCATGACATCATAGAAGGTCAGGTTGAGGGGAAAAGATGCTTAGGAAAAAAGAGGATTCAAATATTGAATAACTTGGGAAAGGAAATGAGATGAGTCTATGAGCTGAAAGAGGAGACAGAGGTCAGGGCGCATTGGCGGTCTAAGTTCACTTACAACAGGAGTGGACATGTCGGAAGACAGAACACCTAATAGTAATAAAAGGGCAAGGTGTTTCATGCATAAATAGTTTTCGTAGAAATATTTTCTTAAGTACCCACCACCCCTACTTCACCTGTTCCTTTGCAAATGACCTACACCCCTTTCTCCAGTTACAATGGAATTAAAACTCAACGTTAATAAACAGTAAAATAAATAAAAGCTGTTAAAAATGTATTGTGTATAAATCTATTAAACTCACATTTATATATTGAGAACAATTAGTATACTATTGTTTAAGATTTAACTGTTTGTTCATAAGCCTTTATGTTAAAATCACCACTATATAATACTATTTTAACCCCACATATTAACACCAATTAAATGTGGCGGCTAGTTGAGACAAGCTTATTCTCGAGGTTTAGTGATACCCCTGGAGTAGGGATAGAGGCGCGGAAATCTTAAAGGATTGATTACAACAGCTAGAATAAAGTAAATTTTTCACAAGTTTGATGAGTCTCAATAAGAGAAGTGAAAGATAAAAATAATGTATTATTGCAAGGAGCATTTATGTCAGTTTTATAGCTTCGGGAGTTGTTTTTAAGCTTATAATCGCACTTAAAACCTTTGATATTATTTTCTCTTAATTTTTCAGTAGAAGGTTTGGAGACCTAGTCTCATAGTCTACACTGACACCACGTCCCGAGTGAGACGTGGTCTACAAATACAAAACAACACCACCCTACGTATTTTGATCAAAATTAGTATGCAGGCAGGTTCCCATGGAAACATATTTGGCGTGTATATTTTAAGTGAAAATGAGTTCGCATTCTAATGCCAGTGATTTGACCGCCATTTGTAAATTTAAAAAAAAATCACAAATATACTTATATATATAATAAACACTACTATTATAGGATGCTTTTTTTAATTTTAATAATATGAGATGGTGAGATAATATATACCATAATTAGCTGGAGAAATCACAAGGGAACTACATAAAAATAATGAGAAGTAAAATCAACAAAGTTGGGCATGGGCATAAACGACAATTTCGTTTAGTCTGGTTTACGAGTGACTGGGAGTTCGGGTTTTGAATCTCAGCTGGATTTACTGAGGATGGCCATGTGTCTCTTAGTCGCATGTACCAAGCAAGATTTTACGTCGGTTAATTTTGCTACATATCTATTGCTCGTGGTTTCATTTCACTACTTGGCACCACCTATCTGTGTGTAAAGACATATTAAAAGATCAATTAAGTAAAATCTCGTTATAGGACAGCCTTATTTAATGATAATCTGCAAACAATTTCGATGTTGTGGAACTCTAGCTTTGAACCCCCCCCCCTCAATTAAGTGTAAATATGTCTCATAAAAAATAGTTACTATATTTATTACTTTTTCCCCAAAATATATTTGTACACAATCATAATATGTATTTTGTTTATAAAAATTTTTGTATATTTTCTTTTATATTATATATAAAAACCCTAATCTCGCTTTTTGACCTAAAAATTCTAGAATATCTACTATCCGGCCCTTCTCAGAAAATGTTTGCTGACCTCTGGTCTAACGCATCACTCTCATGCTATACTAGATTGCTGGTGAGGAGATCGAGAATATAATCCCGGGTTGGCGTGCTGAGGTTAGTTTTTACTATATGGATCCTCAATACCCCTCCAGAAAATGCGTGTGCATTTCATCAACAACTATACCTTACTCATACCTTTACTCGAACGCGTACCTACGTAGATGCGAAGAATTATTTTCTTAACTTATTAATATTTTTTATTCTCCCTCATGAACTACGCTGGTCTGTGAGTTAATTTTATACCAAGACCATAAATTAACCAGCAGCCATGAATGCAGACACCTCACCAAATCATTATCAAATTACCAATCAGAGTGTGCGTGTTCCCTGAAAATGCCCCAAGCATTTCGTTTCGGATTTATTTCAAGGCTATTCAATGTTGTCTCGATTCACTTCTAGATAAAAACTGCTGAAACCTGAACATATTCTGAAAAATTTAAGGTTCTTTTGGAATTTGTCCATCATCATCATCATCATCATCATCATCACCATCAATCGTTATGTTTATGTGGCCAGGTTAGTTTAGCGAAATGCCTCCATCTTCCTCGTTCCTTCCAACATTCTTCCTTCTTTATTTGCTTCCATATTCTCCTCTCACTCGCACACACTTGTGGTTTTCTGTTCCTCCCACCTCTAATTTGGTCTTACTTACGAGTTATTTTCATTCCTACTTCATCTTCAACATCACCCTAGGGTTTTTTCATTTTCCACCCTCATTGCATGTACATACCATCTCACCCTTGCTTCCCCTACTATTTAAAGTGATCCCTATAGCCCAAATCTTGCACATACAACCTAATTCTTAACCCTGTTTCTTCTTGTGTCAGCTAGAATGTTCCTCATCAACTTCATTCCCATGACCTTCACTTTCATGGTCTCTCTTACACCCATATCTATGTTTCTGCTGCATAAGTAACCGAGTACAAAATACTCCCTGTATATCACTTTCTGGAATTTGTCTGATATGTTCCAATAAAATTTAACACCCTCTCACGTTTGGAGGCAATGTTTTAGTTCTTTTTCTTGATAAATAATTTCCGCTGTGTATATTTAACCACCCCTAGCCCTTCTTGTATTGTGATTAACCGGTCACCAATTCTTTGTTTATAACATATGTGACCCAGATTTTAAACAATTTTAAAGGCACTGCCTCGTTTAAGCATCTAACCTCTTCATTAGAAAATCTAAGATTAGACTGGTGTGTGTTGGTTCTTGAGACTACAAACTCATACCTATTTCATTATAATATCCTATATCCTTGACACTTCTTCCTGCCCCCATGCTTCACGCAAGTTTTAGATCTCAATAATTCTTATATCTTTGGTACCACCAGTTCGGAGACTGCATGGTCTAACGCACCACTCTCAAAGTAGACTAGACTGCCGATGACTGGGATTTTAAGGCTCGAATCCCAATAGTGTCTACTGTGTTTTTTTTTCAAAATGGTTTTCCACTCTCCCTCCACCCAAATGTGGGTACAAGTCCTCTAAACATAACTTTCCTAATCCAAGGCAATAGTCAGGGTGGTGTTTTTGGGGTTCAACCCCCCCCCCCCCCGAAATGTTATGAACAAAATGTATATGGCTTTATTTATGGTCCAAACAATATAAAAATTAAGGTGCAAGTACAAATTAGGGGGCTGTGTTACCATAAAAAGCACTTCATAGAGCTTCTAGATGTTTTAATATTTATAATTTTTTTATAACCTTCAGCATTTAGGGGGTTATGTTGCCATAAAAAACACTTCAGATAGCTTCTAGAGGTGTTTAATATTTAGAATTTTTCCTAGCCTTCAGCAGTTATGGGGCTATGTTGCCATAAAAAAAACACTTCAGATAGCTACTAGAGGTGTTTAATATTTATAATTTTTTCTAGCCTTTGGAATTGGAATTTGGAATTGGAAAAAAAACACAAATTAGATAGCTTCTAGACGTGTTTAAATGTATGAATTTCTCCTAGACTTTGGCAGTTAGAGGGCTATGTTACCATAACAAACACTTCAGATAGCTTTTAGGGGTGTTTATATTTATAATTTTTTCCAACCTTCGGCATTTATGGAGTTATGTTGCCATAAAAAATACTTCAGATAGCTTCTAGAGGTGTTTAATATTTAGAATTTTTCCTAGCCTTCAGCAGTTAGGGGGTTATAATTCAGACGTGAGCAAACTGCGGCTTTCGAGCCACATGGGGCTCCCGAGGGCTAAATGTGCGACTCTCAAGTTCACATTGGTTTCATTGTAATTTTTCCTAAAATTTTATATCATTCATTTTGAATCGAATAGTAAAAATTTTGAATTGAACACGAATAATTTTGAATCAAATTATCTAGGTATTACTCAAGCTTACTGGTGTACACGCCACGTTAGCCATTTTGGCTCAAAGTTTACATCGAGCAGAAACTAAATATATTATTAAATTAAAATTAAAGTTTAACACTTAGATAAATTGTTCTATAAATATATAAAAAATTAAATTTATAGATTAAACAGTTGCTAAATTGGTAGATGTAGTAAGTGAAATTAAAAGTCAAAAATTTAAATATATTTCTGGTGGAAAAACATATTGTAAGATATGAACATTTATATAATAATATAATGCATAATCAACTAGACCATAAACGAGTTAATAAAAGTCTAAAACATAGTTTGATACGTTAAAAATATTAATACAAAAACTTTTAAGATACAATATAGTATGGTACAAAACAATGTTTTAGGTCCAAATATGTTGTGAAATAAAATTTAAAGTTAACATCTGCTAAAAAAATTTAATGAAGTAATTAAGTAATGTAGAATAATCTAAGTCTTATATGTTGTCGTCGTCCCACTACTATTTTTTGATATCCAGCACTGGAAAGAGGCTGGATTACTTCATTCCGACATGTTTCGGTACTATGGTACCATAATCATAGATACTTCAAATGAAATTAAAGAAGAATGAAGGTAAATTAAGACTAACGTTATAAAAGAATTTTCTCTCTACTAATTTATAACTTTTAAACGGTAATTCACAAGACTTCTTTTATAACTTTAGTTTTAATTTATCTTCATGCTTCTTTAATCTTTTGATTTGTAAAAATATCCAAAACTCAATTTGTCTTCATTAATATATCATTATTGTTTATATATATATTATTATTTTTGATATATTATTTCTTAGTTATTATGTATCTATATATATTTATATTCATCCATATATATATCAATAATAATAATAATAATAATATAAATTAATGAAGACAAATTGAGATTTTGATATTTTTATAAATCAAAATTGATATGCTGTACCCGTGTATTTTTAGGGAGCAAGGGGTGTACTAGCTGGGATGGCTCTTGCGTCAAGTCCTCAAACATTTGATGACAATATTTTTTTTTGCATTAAGTTCTTACTGAAGCAATATAAAAAAATTACAAAGATAATTGCAGATATAGGTGCTACGAATTGTATATGTATCTCCAAAAAGTTGCAAATCTATGTATTTACAGGGAATACAAAAATACATTATTAATCATACACTTAGAGAGTCGGCTAGGCTGGCAAAAATCCCTCTCCCCTTAAGTACGGCCCTGAAAATTGGTTACCATTTCATTTTTCATTATTGATAATATTGGCATAATTTATGTTTTTCTATTTAATCAAATAAAACCCACAATTTGTATTAAGATTTTTTTATAATTAGACTTAGCTAAATGTGCAAGGTGACCCTTTAGCAAATTATTGCAGATATGTTGTATAGCTATTGGGATAGGCAGAGTTTGTAATTGTGATGGTTTTTATTATAATTTAAAATTTTCTTACCCATACTTCTAGCCTAACTTCTTTCACTGCGTTCTATAGACGTAGAAGTTTAATCGTTAAAATTCATTTAGCGTGTGCATTTTATTACATTCATCCCTTGAGATGGAACCCTTGCTCAAAGGTATTTTAAAAAAACTATCGTATACAGTTGATATACATGTGAACACTCCAGGGTGTCATCAGTTAAACAGTAGGGTCGTCAGCCGCTTCGTTGGTTGGATGGTCTACCTTTTTTTGTTCACGTACCCTGAGATAAAAAAAAAACTCTTCAACTTTTTAACCCCCAAAGTTGTTGATGCAGGGTGGAAAATATACACAATTCTATAATTTACATCTCAAATAAATAAAATAAATTACATCCAAAATAATGTAGTAAATAATTATCTTTAAAATATAAGAAATATAGACATATGTCTATATACTTAAATAATCATTGCATATATACATTTATACATAAAATATGTATACATATATAGAGTATATAATATATATGTATGTATCTATACATATATACTGCATATAATATACTGTAAATGTGTATGTATGTGTATATGTGTATATAATAAATTTTGCCTACCTCCTAATATGACTTCGTCTACCTCTGGCTGAAGACCACTGGTCTCAGGCATCACTCTTGTGATAGATTGGATTGTCAATAACGGAGCGTTATGGGTTCGAATCCCAGTTGCAAGTATAAAGGGTGTTTTTTCTAAAAAAAATCCCAATCTCCATCCACGCAAATGAGAGTGCATTTCTTCTAAATCCTATCTTCCATGTTCCTGGTTCAAAAGTGTAACCACGCAGATAGCCTGAACGGTTAGTAGGACCCGTTGCACAAAAAAAGGTGGTGTTCCACATCGGTAGAAACGCGCTAAACTCTTCTGATCTTGTTTGTCAGTGACAGTGAGGTCAGAGATCGAATCATTCTCTCCCTCCATGCAAATGAGGAGACATTTAATCAAAATCCTAATTTTATCATCACAACCCTATTAGTGTGACTATGCAGATAGTCTGGGTATGTAGAAAAATGCAGTGAGCACAGAATAAACGTATAGTGCTAGTTATAAATTTAAAAATCAAATATCTCTTGTAATTATAAAAGATTTTCCAGGTATTCAACAATGTCATCTTTCCTTAAACCCATAGCCAACCTCTTTCGGTATCAAATCTTCCATACTACATATTCAACTAACCACAGCAGATTGATTTACAGTTTACTCATGCAGAAGGATTTGGCAATATGTTATTATTATTATTATTATTATTTATTATATTATTATTATTATTATTACTATTATCATCATTATTATTATAATGTGCTATGTATTACAACAGGTCCATTCCTTTTGTCAGTGAACTTAGACCACCATTGAGTCCTGCCAATGCGCTTCCTCCTTAAGCTCCCTGAATTTTCTTATTTCCTTCCATTCATACAATATTTGAATACTCCTTTTTCTCAAGCTCATTTTCCCCTCAACCCAACCTTCAATGACGTCATGCATGGACAGTTATTCCTAATGATGTGTCCAATCCAGTTTGCTTTGTACCTAAGAATCACATCTAATATGGTTTTATTCTCACCAACTCTTCTTAGAACCTCCTCATTTGTCACCCTGTTTGTCCACCTGATCTTTTCCAGTCTCCTCTAGTACCACATTTAAAACCTTACCAAGTATTTCTTTTCCAGCTTCCTGGGAGTCCATGTTTCTGCTCCATCCAGCGTGATGCTTAAAATTGAAGCGTTTCATCAGTTTCTTCCTCAGTTCTAAACTCAATTTGTTTGTCAGTAGTAACCTCTTCTTTTTGAACGCTTCCTTGGCCATGGCGATCCTTGACCTAATTACCTTGGTGCAGTAGGCATATATTGTCAGCAGACTTATCAGGTACTTGAAATGCTCACTGCTTTCCAACTCCTGGTTTCCAATTTTGTTTTCAATGGCTCTTCATTTTTTGAAATCCTCATCACTTTAGACTTCTATATGTTGATCTCCATGCCAAATCTTCTCCATATTTTCACCATCTGGTCCACTATTTCCTGAAACTCTTCTTAATATTTGGTCAGAAATGCTAAAACATTTGCGTATTTTATTGTGTTAATGACGCGTCCTCCTATCCTGAAATTGCCACGTCCTCTAGAGCTTCCCTGACCAGCCACTCTTCATACAATTTGAACAGACTGGGTGAAAAACATCCCTGTCTGACTCCTCTTCCTAGATCTACACTGTTAGTCTCTCCATCATTCATCCTCACCTTCACTCGTTGTCCTAGATACAGGTTTACAATCATCCTTCTGTCCCTCTAGTTGATGCCGATCTTCTTGAGTATTTCCATCAGTTTCTTCCACTTCCATCTATCAAACGCCTTTTACCAGTCAATAAAACGTGTGTTATTTATTACTTCACTTCCATAACTCTCTCTGAAATTATTTCAGCATCTGATGGTCTCTCTTGTTCCTTTTCTGAATTAAATTGGTCTTTTTCCATCATATTTTCTATTTCTTTTCCACTCGCCTGTTGAGTATTCTTGCCACTATCTTCCCCACATGAGAGATTAGGCTGATGGTCTTGTGGCCACTGAATTTATCGCGTGTTTTATTTATTTAGGGCCATTGTGGTTACGTTAGAGAGTCCTTTGGCATCTCTTCTGTTTCGTAGATCCTATTTATAAGTTTTTTAGAGTCATTAATTTGTTGGTTCCCAATTCCTTCAGCCGGTCAGCTGATATGTCGTCATCTCCAGTATTTTTGTTTTCGCATATCCTTTCTGGCTCTCTCCACTTCACTCTTTAAAATGCTGGGTCCTTTTTCATCTTCTTCTACCTCATCAGCCACTTCCATTTCCAAGTTCCCTGGTCATTTTACATTAGATATTAAACACTATTTATTTCCCATTGGATAAGGTAATCATCCCCTCTATAAACCCGCACCAGATGTAACTTGTTTGAGGCGTCAGTCTCGCAATATAGGGTTATGATGACGGGGAAGTGAATGTTTAAATATTGGCCGTGTGCTCTGCGGTTGATTGTCCACATTGGATTTATTATTGTGGTTTTCTCATCTTCTCTCCCTCATGCCGTTGAAATTCTTCTAAATTACCTTGTTCATCTCTACTTCTTAAATAAATTTCTTAATAACTATAGTGTTATTCAATTTCAATTTCCTTATTATTTCATAGCCATTTTACCCGTGTTTTGCACGGGTTATGCCACGTCAAAACTATATCAAATAAGGAGGTTAAATAACCGGCTGCCATCATTTTGATAGTCCCTCCGTTTTCATTTTCATAAATTAAAAATTACCTAGAGTGATGAGATGAAATGAGAAATGATATTTTAAATATTAAACGAATCCAGGTCGGAGGTTGGCATTCCACACATTCACAAGTTGTTATTAATACACGTCTTGTAGAGTGAAGGAAGAGTTTACAACCCGTTCGGAGATAAATCTGTGCAGGGAGATTTGGTATAAAATGTATATACTGTATAATATACTGTATAACAAATGTTTATTGTGGTTAGCAAAATTATGTGTTTCGTTTTTATTAGTAAAACTCAATTATGAGTAGTTTACTGAAAACTTTTTCTTTTCTTCTAAGCTATAATACACAATGGGAAAAGTTTGGCCGATTGTGTCGTACCATTTATTTTAAAACTTAATTATATTATATTTAAATTATTAGCAATTACTTTTAGGTAAATTTAATCAAACTAAGTTACACTTGAAAAATAAAATCAGAGACTGTTTCAACTGTTATGAAAATTGGTATGAAGATTTTACGTTTTTTAAGTGCATAACTATCCTGATTTTCTTTACAGTTCGTAAGCTATATCCTAATTTGTAATATGATTTATCTTCTAATTATAGTAAACAACTATACTTACTCCTATGATTAGTATATTATTCTAAGTTAGCAACATTTAAAACAATAAAACGATGATTTTTTTTTCCGGGATCGTTTATATAGTTCTTGAGTTTGCTTTAGGTTCATATCATTTTATCACAACCCAAAATTCCTCTTCTCCCACCCTTATTAGTTTTATATATAATTGTGTTTTTAGGTTTTGTATTAGCTTGGGTAAAGTTCTCTTTGTGCGTCTCCTACCAGATATACCGACCGACAAGTTACCAGACTGCGAATAAAGCTGATAGCTTATAATACATTTTTAATAGCGAATATCTTTTCACCAGGATCGTTAGTGTTTTCCAACCTTTTTAAATGTTTCTCTAAAGTCACTAAGATTTTCCCTGTTGTTCTAATAACCAAGAGGTGACCTTTAAGTAAAATTTGGATATTATAAATTGAGACCCCCCTTCACCCTCCATCCAAAGCAACGCCATCGTATTAATGCTTCTTAGCGGTGAGAGATGAAACTAACTTTAAAAATTCAACTAAATCTGTAGATGTGTGTCCATTTTCTAGCGTGATCTTTGAGAACACATGCAACGCTCCTTCTAACCTTATTCAGAAGGTGTAATTTGCTAGCCATTCAAGGTGACTGAAATACATAAAGACGCAGTAGCGCCAGCATAACGGATGGCAGGATATCGTGCGAACTACGAGAGATTAAACGTGAAAGCTGGCAGATCGATCTCTGACCGTCGGAGTGAAGGTCAAACCCGTCCTTCACTTCCGCAGCGTATAAATCCATCCTTCCCTCCTACCCCCTTCAACCCTTTTATTACCAACACGGCAACACCAACCAATATAGAAGATATAATAAATGAAATCGCAGTAGGAAGCTTTGTTTAGAAAATGTAAAGAAATATATATTTTTAGTGTACAGAGAGAAAACTTAGCTGCATTATAATTTGTTAATAGCATTCGATTTATCAAAAGTGACATCTGCGGATCATTTAATTTTACAAATTAAAACATGAAAGTAGATTTAAAAACTTTTGGAACTGTCTGATACAACGCTTCTTGGCATGTTCTTACCATTTTATGACCACTTAATGCTAGCAGAACTTATTTTTATTTTGCAACTATTCATCCAGGATAACCGTAATAAAATCATGCTAGTGATGTAGAGATAAGGAAGGCATAATTTAGATAATATGCAACCTCCTTTTCGTGGAGGTAGAGTAACAAATCATAAAGGGAAAATAAACTTTTTCCCCAGGTCTGGATTCTAACTCCAACCTAACCATTACACAAGATTAGATGAGATTGATATTTATTTCACGTGTTCATCGATGAAGGTACCGAACTAATTGTTCCATAGACTTTATATACACACATTTATAGAGTATATATTATATAGGCCTATATATAGACCTAAATCGATCTTTGTTAAGATAATAGTATTTACAATACACTATATCTTCTTGTACGTGTTAGAGCAAGTTGTTACTTGCATAAATCTGCCTGTCTCATGGCTCTGACAAATATTAAATTGGCAGAGGTATGAACCATACTAGTAATAAACATTCCAGTCCATGTGATAAATGGAGTAAAGGTGTCGCTTGTAGGGCCAATTGGTGTATGCATTTCAGTGGGCTTAGCAAACTGGTCTGCAATAGTAACTTCTGGCTCAGTGATGAAAGCGACTCCTCAGTTCCCCAGTACACCGCTTCAGTGCTTCCTAGGCTTTACAGCTGACGGTGGAACTGTTGAGGATCCAACCAATCTTCGGGTTGAGTACTATTCATACATACATGTATATATATGTATATTTATATATGTATATGTAGTCTATACCACCTAATCAAGCTTGCTTTGGCTGTTACCACTGATTGAGTGATTTTGACGCTGTTGAGAAAATCAATGGTATGATTTTCATAAATAGTCCTTCACATGCACCGTGCAATATTAATTATTCCTTTGAATATAGCTTTACCTTTGAGGTTTGATAGTTTCTTATGTAACATACAAGCAAATTGTGTACGTAAAAAGATGTTCCAGCTTTTTTTTGTATCTATGAACCAACGTGTTTGACTATAGACACCAAAGGTTGAAAGTCGGGCTCGTATATTGTGGCTGGGTGCAAGATAACAGTGCAGTTTTTAGCGTGTTTTACTAATGAGATAATATTTCGGGTGTTTTATTCGTGGACACAGTCGAAAAATATATCGTTCGTGAAATTGGAGTTTACCTTTTTGCAAGTGATAAATAAAACGCTGGGAGACTGTTTGCTCCATTATCGTAATCGATGTGCTTCAATCCAATCTGGGAAAACTATAGATGGGATAGTTAAATTAACTAATTGGTTACTTTGAGGTTAGGTCAAGCCATCGGAGTGTACTGAGGGTGTTTATCGTAAGGATTTACCCTCCACCCCCCCATTCAAATGCAGATGTATTTGTGCTAATCTCTACCTTCCTTTTTCCTACCCAATTAGTGTAAAATGAATGTGAATATACCGGAAAAAATAAATAAGGAAGTTTATCTCAACACACCCAGGATTCAAACCCTGACAACTCCCTATCCATCAAGCTGTACTAGTCAGTGATGACGTCCCTCCATGGTACTACCGGTGTGGCTAATTTATTAACTAATATATCTCAAAATAAAATATTTATTTACGGGTCAATCTCACCCCAAAATAACGTAGTGTAAGTGTAAATTTTTTTTCATGACAAGTATACTCATATATAAAATAGGTTTGGTATTTTTTATTTATATACTACTATATAAAAATAAAATAACCCGTCAACTAAAAAAACATTGAGATACATATTCAGAGCGCGTGAACTAAACCTATAATCACCAAAACTCTATATTTTTTTTCAAAGCATTATCTCAGAGTTTGCCCCAGCTTCTGTATTTGTAAAAACTAGAATATAAAATAGTTTTGTATATACCACGGAAAAGAGCACAAGTTTATGAAATAGACTTATTTTTCCACAACTAATTATAGGGCATACAGAAATTATGTATTTTTTTTTACTAGAAAAACTCAAATGATTCATTGAAACTTTTAATTTAATTTTGTTTTCAAAAGTTATTTTTTAGATATGAAATATAATACAAAATATGTGTGGTTTTTCGTTTGCACATTATTTCCACAGTATACTAGTAGTAACCAACTGCTATCAATCATCTATGAACCGTATTTCAAAATCATTTTGCAATATTGCTTGCAAGCACATATAATATTATTTTAACTTTGATCCATTTGATTTTATTGGTCTCGACAACCCCCCAATATTGAATAGAAAATTGTAAATGGTTTATTGCTTATTTATGGATTTTAAGAATATACACTGAAAATACAGACAATTTACAAATTTACTACACACACAAAGAATGGTTTTTTATTATTTTGCCTCAATAATATGGTTTGATAAATTAACGATGATCTAAAAATGGTATTTTCTGTTTAAAAACTGCAAATTTCAAATGAAAAAATATTTGCTTCTGTTTTAAATGTAGGACATACATTGGGATGAATCAAAAAGGAATTCGTATCAAACAAGCATATATTTCAAATATTTATTTAATTTTGCTATAATATATATTTTCAAATAGTGTATACAAACTAGGAAAATAATTTATATCTAAAAAATAGCTTGCCAAATAAAAATAATACTAAGTAATTAATTATAATTCATATTAAGGAACCCTCTTCAGTGGCCGCATGGTCTAATGCGTTACTTTCACAGTAGAATAGACTGCTGATGACGGGAAGATCGACAGTAGAATATAGGCTACACTCAGTTTACCTTGAAAGGTAGAACTTGCCTTGCTTGTTTCCACTATGGTATAGCTTATAATATAGGGCCGTGGTATAATCCGTCAAGAAAAGACTGCTACTTTCTTTCAGGGTAAACGAAGTGAGGCTACATAAGCTTTTATCAATAATAATGAATATGCACTTTCCAAGCACGTGGTCATACACGACTTACAAACCAAACCTAAGAAAACAACAATCAACACATTGAATTACTAGGCTTTGTTGCCGTTGGGGACGGATATCAAAATATAAATTATCTAAGGAAACAAAAATAATAAAATGAGATTTAGAGATTTGCGCCAGTGTTCATTTGCAGAGAGGATGGTAAATTCTCTTTGTGGAGAAATACATTTCCTGTTGCATCCGGTTAGGCATCATACGCAGGCCTGCTGGGTCCCAGTTAATCACGCTGCCGCATAACCAACTCTACCTGTTATTCGAGTAAGAGGGAGAACTTAGACCAGTGGTTTCCAACCTTTTACAGGTTTTGACCCCAATTTTTATCCCCGGGTCCATCTCGACCCCTTGATAACTTACAAGCGTTCAAATCCTAGTTTCTAAATTATTATTTTTTACTGAGTCCTACTAACCATCCAAGCTCTCCACACTTAACTAAACAAGTGGGATGGCTAGAATTGAGAGGAAAAGTACGCTTATTTTTGCATGTAGGAAGAGGGTGAAATCATATAGAAAAAATTATCCACAGTACACCTGGCTAGAATTAAAGTTTTGACTTCCCTGTCATCAACACACGCTAAGCCCAAGTGCTCACCAATCCTTGTTTTAATTATTATAACACCCGCTTCGATGGCCGCATGGTCTAAGGAGATATTCTCACAGTAAACTAGACTGCCAATGACGAGGAGACTGGTGTTAGAATCTAATTCGAGTGTACTGAGGAGGGTTTTTCCAAAATTGTTTTCTACTCTCCCTCATCGCAAACTCTAGTACATTTCCTCTAAATATAACCTTTCTAATCCCAAAAACTATTAGCGTAATTAATAAATAAGCTTATAGCCCAAACAGGTAGTAAGAAGCGGTGCTAACAATATTACTAAGGAATGATATCCTGTCCTTCCCTAATTTGTCAACCCATTAGCCAAAGGGAATCTGACCCCTCTTTAGCTGTTGCCCCGCCTCCAAAATGGTGTCAACCGATCACAATCTTCGAAGAGTAGAATAAATTTAATCCTATGTCAATCAGCACTGTCGTCCTATTTGACAATAACCTGTAACAGCAAGATATTGATTCCCATGCAAATCGAAGTTAGTGGTGTGCCCAAATTATCAGTAAAGAGAGGTTTTTTTTATATTGACATGTAGGCCTACGCCTTAAAGTAATCAATCAACAAACTTAACATTGTGAGGTTGTGCCAAGACCGCTCCCTCTACCACTTTGTGGGTCTTTGACCACTATCTCAAGATTTATTCTAATCGCTCGCATAACAATATGTGAATAAGCGAATTTGTAAATAGGCTATATCATATGACTAGACTACCAAAAATGTTCCCTCAATATTATCAATGAAACTTGATTTTTATAAATATTATACCATGATCTAAGAAGTCACTTTAGGAATAGATAAGATACCCTATGATGGGAAGTTTGAGGTTCGAATCTTGGAAGAATATACTGAAGGTATTTTTCGCCAAATGGTTTCCTGCTCTCCCTACAAGCAAATTCGGGTTAACTTTCTATAAATTTAACCTTACTCACCCCAATCCCAAAATAGTAAATATGTAGATATCCCGGTGAACGTAACGCACTATATCAAAACTGCTAATCTTTTTTATAGCAACGTTATTCAACTAAAGTCGGATTTTTATAGAACGCTCGTTATTTGGAAACTGGAGACTCGTGATGCAACAGTGATAGAATAAAATATATTAGAATTAATTTACATTCTTAGTCCGTTTTATTATTGATGTAAAGATAAATTATACAGTAATCCATAAGGACGTATTATTGGAAGCTCTTGATAACTTTTATTAGTACCTTAATATAATTAATAAATCAAAAAAGACACATTTTTAGAATGCCAAATTTTAGTGACTTTCCATCAATGTTGGTTGTTGGAAGTGAGATTCCTTTAAAAATCAGGGCTTATTTTATGTTAAGAAAATACTAAATTTGACAAACATGATAGTCACTATCCCTCAAATAACTTCCTTTATTAAAATAAATATAGCATAAACTGAGACGTATACAATGTACGTATAATTAATTTCTTCCAATATTAGACCAAACTTCATCCTCACGAATTGTGTGATTTTTAAAACATAGCTTATTTGATAAACTCAACGTTTTATTTTGTTTGAATCCATTATACAGGTGATGAAGTTGAGAAAAAAATCACCTTTTTTGAAGCCTTATTTTAACCTTATAGCCTAATACTGAAACCGTGTTTGACCTACTGAATAAAACGTGTTATCACCTAAGTCAATCATTTAGAGGATGACTTGTTCTTTATTCTCGCTTCATGGAAATAGGATTGTATTGTACATATAACGGAAATTGGTTTGTAGAGAATGATTTTGGTAGGAAGAACAAAAGTTGGTTACTAGAGTTACTAAATTTCTTAAAATATATTCGTACCTCAAGTCTTGTTGTCAATTTTGATTGATATTACCAATACCTATGGAATGACACCAATAATAGGCCTATAGTAAAATGTTATCAATGTTGGCCGCAAAGAAATAGGTTGGCGTTTTCTCTAATGTTTTTCTAACCAAAATCAGGGTATACATATAGATTGTTGTGTGATTTAGAACAAACTAATAAAATAAATAAATGAGATTTTTTGTTTCGACATTCATGTGGACGACTAAAGCATGAATATTGTACGCTTCCATTAGGATTGAATATATACCGCAAACGTTTACAGCAACAACCACGCATCGCACCACCAGTATTGATGCGTGACCACAATCGTAGAACTGATGAAGGAAGGAAGGAGGGAAGGGGTAGACTGATATTTGGCCTCAGCGCATGAGGCCAAGGTTTAATGCTGTAATTGCTGTTTGTAACCTGGTTAGAGGCAAAGCATAAGGTGGTTTATATGTTTAATAATAGGCTTGCTACCCACTTAGGTGACCACATGGTATAAGGCGTCACTGCCTATGATGGGGATATTGGAGTTCAAATCCCGGTCGGTTGAACTGAATGATATAACCCGAATAGATAGTAAGACGCGATGCTAAAAAAAAATTTGTTTGAGTGGAACAATCAAATATACTTGCTTATTTCGTTTTGGTTTTCATTTTGTGAAAATAGCGAGCACAATAGTTATGAAATAGCACTAAAGGTAAGGAAAATCGTATTAGCAATAAGTTTTTTTTGTTATCAATATTCTCAAGGAAATATTTGAAAATTCCAATATTAGGTAAAATAAATGGTACGGTGAGTCACACAGACTTTCTCTCGCTTTTATCTTAAAGTGGACATTTACTAACGATTCGTAATATTTGTGAAAACACTACACCAAAGATCATAAATTAAATAGTATACACTGTTAATTACTTACTCTATGGCATTAGGAACTAGGAATACTGTTATAGAAAAATTGAGAAAAGAGAAAATTCTTTGTCCATCAAAGAGCATAAGAATCAAAATCATTTTCAAGGACCTGCATTAAAAATTATATATATTTGATTATAGCTCAGAAGTTATTGGTTTTAGAAAACATATACTTCAAATAAAAGATGTTTGTCTTTACTAGTACTACAATTTCACAATGATAAGTTATTTCGTATCTCAAATTATGAAAATTGGAAAATTTCCATACGTAAAGTACCCTCATCATCAATTTATAAGAATATGAAAATTACCATCTTGTTTATTATGATAAACAATGTCCAGATATAAAATTTAATCAAAATCATTAAAGCGAGTTTTGAGAAAATCGATTTTTTTCTCTTTTTGCCCTTCAGTAAACTACCCTTAAATTTAGGGTTAGATATCTAATTCCAAAAACCCCTCTAATGGAAACCCAAGATACCAAGTTTTAGCCCAATCGGTCAAATAGTTTCGGCTCTAGCGTGAGGTACAGACAGACAGACGGACAGACAGACAGACGGTATTGAGAAAACCACTCTTTTGGCTTCACGGGGTTGTGAAACGTCGACATTTGGTTGTGAAACATCGACATTTGGTTGTGAAACATCGACATTTGGTTGTGAAACATCGACATTAATCAAAATCTCGAGTTATATCTTTTTGGTGATCACAATAATTTCTCTCAGAGGTGAAGAGAGAAAGTAAAAAGTGGTTGATAAATAGAAAATTCTATAACTTAATATTTAAATACTCCCCCTCCCACCCGATGAATCTACGAATCTTGCATTCTAATAAAAAATGTTTTGTCTTCCGTCAGCTTTCCGAGTACATACATGAAGGGGTATCAATTGATTTGCTAAGTCCCTAATAGGCATATTAGTTCCAAATACATCAGCCTTGGTGACCGCATAGTCTAAGGCTCTACTCTCGCAGTAGAATAGACTGCAATGAAGGTTAGATCTAAGTTTGAATCTCGGTCGAGTGTATTGAGAGTGGTTTTCCAAAATGGTTTTCCACTCTCCCTCCAGACAAATTCGGGTGAAATTCCTCTGAATAATACTTTCCTAATCCTTAAAGCCGTTAGAGTAGTTAGTACATAAGCGTATAGCTCGAATGGGTAGTAAGACGCTGTGCTTAGAAAAATAATCAAATACCACATTGGGATTTGCAGTAGAAACACAATATAGGCACCTATGATGCAGAGGGTTTTAAGGTCATTACAATGTAGATCCCACGGACCAAAGGTTTAGTTTGACTAAATGGAATTTCAATTCTTTTAGTACGTTGAAACTCAATCTATGCTGTGCTTTTGATAGCAGAAAATTAAGAGGGATGAATAAAATATAGTTGACCTCGCTGGTATTGGGGTAAAGTGCTAAACCCAATGTTCGTGATTTCAATCCCAACCGTGATCGATGGATTTTTCCTGAGTGCATAAACCAATTATGACAACCTACTTTAAGTGATTTTACATCTTAAAATTTAATGGGAAGTAGTTGGCTAACGCGCTAGTCGTGTTGAGCTCGACGGCCGAGGACGGGGAGATCAAGGTTTGAATCTCGGTCGGGTGAACTGGGGTGGTTTTTTCCTAAATGGTTTTCCACTCTCCCTCCACGCAAATGCAGGTTCATTTCCTCTAAATTCAACCTTCCCAATTCCTAATTCACTAGCGTAATTAATACGTAAGCGTGTAACCCGAACGGGTAGTAAGACGCGGTGCTAAATAATAATAAATTTAATGTGAAATAAATTGTTTAACAAAAATCCAATAGGTGTGCAAAATAATAACGTTGTATTATTTTATTTTTGTCTAGCTGAATATAGACCTAATTAATCTAAAAGCCCGTCTACTAAAGGATAATAATATTACCCAACCTAACAAGACCTAACTTTCAATTGGTTGACGTATGGAAGGTCGAAAAATATAAGCGGCGATTAAGGGAGACATTGCACACGAGCACACATATTACCTGACCAATGAAATGGTGTTATCAAAATAGTTTAATTTATAGGTTTGTGAAATGAATTAATTCCGAATGATTCTTTTAACTCAATGACGGAATTAACAAGCTGGGAGGAAGTGGGTTTATAACCAATTAAATTAGTTCGAACCTAGGCTAAGTCTTAATGGATTAGCCAATTATTAAAAAAAAAGTTTGTTGGTTGCAGTTTGGGTTGTTATGTGTGTGTTTGTGTTACAGTAATTACATATTACAGGAAGACAGGTACAACAAAATGTTTAGCTCACTTCATAAGCTTATATTCAAGAGGTAATAAAACTATAAATAATAATAATAATTAACTATACAAATGTAAACTTAATAAAGGGGTATATAAACTAATTATGAATTTCAGGATGAAGTTGATTAGAAATAAAATTGTTTTTCTTTAATCAAGTTATATAAAGATATATAAAATTAAATAGAGGGAAAAAATACTTTAATACTTCATATTATTATTATTATTATTATTATTATTATTATTAGCACCGCGTCTTACTACCCGTTCGGGTTATACGCACTTACGCTAATGTGCAATGGAAGGGTGATTGTGAGATGAAATGGAGGACCTACAGTTTAACGTGGAATCCGAACCACGGTGGAGGCCTGGCATTCCTCACATTCAAATACTTCATATTCTTTTAAGGTTTTAAAAATGCACTTTCTGAAACAACTGACTATATTAACACACGACTTATAAACTAACTTAAATCTAGTGAGGTTTTATTTCAACTAACACTATTTTTTTTTATTATTCATTGTCTGCAATAAATCTCAAAAATTATTGGTTCATATAAGGTTGTTTTTCTTTTCAAACGTCTTGGGGTTTGAAAACTCATTTATTCTGTTTCTTTATTGATGTTAATTAGCGAGAATTCAGTTTAGACTGTATAATATATATATATATATAAAACATAGTTTTATTTACATATTACCCGCCTTCGAGGCGTAGTTGGCTAACGCGCCAGTCGTGTTGAGTCAGACCACCGAGGACGGGGAGATCGAGGTTCGAATCTCGGTCGGGTGAACTGGGGGTGGCTTTTCCTAAAATGGTTTTCCACTCTCCCTCCACGCAAATGCGGGTTCACTTCCTCTAAATTCAACCTTCCCAATTCCTAATCCATTAGTGTAGTTAGTACTTAAGCGTATAACCCGAATGGGTAGTAAGACGCGGTGCTATAAATCAAATCAAATATTTACATATTTCTACATGTATCCAAACATTAGAATATATTTTATCTACTTTAAAATGAATCGTCCTCAAAACAGTCTTAATACACACTCCATACTTGAATCAACTATTTTCACGCTCAGCCAGACGTCGTGGCCATTCTAGGAACTAGCCATTACTACTAGCACCGATTTCAAAACATTTTGGGGAATGATGTAGTTTAACAAGTGAAAAGAGGTTTTCTTTCTCCATACAAAAGAGAGGTTTTGGATTGTTGTAGACAATAAAGAGGATTTTTAAAGGGACTTATTCTTGGCATCTAAAAACTTCCAGGAGTAAACCGGTGTTCGTTCTCAACAGTATTTTAAATAAACATGTTTTTTTGAGGTAAAGTGAATGTAAATGATCTACAAAGTAAGCTGGAAGCCTTGTACACCACTGGTGTGTTTTTATTAAGTAAAATTCCATATTAAAACTTTAAAAGAAGAAACCATATTTCAACCAAAATTTGTTGACAAAACATTTGGAACATTGCTCCAATTGTTGTGGTGTGATCAGACTAATTTATTGTTTAACAAAATTTATCTCAACCATTCACCAACAGAAACTATTATAACCTCTCTGAAAAGACTTATACTAAACTTATTATATTTCATTATTTCTCTACAGACAGTCTATAATTTATTTAAAGAGTTTAATTCCCTTCACAAATGTTGTAAATTATTTTACCTTATTTAAACAATTTATCTTTTCATTATTAAGAGTAGTAAATTTTAACTTTATTTAAATATTACAAGACAAGTAATATATGTCATTATTTTAATTGATTCCCTTGCACATGACATACATCTCGGAGGCACATGCGCATTTTATCATTATCTTTGTAATATTAGTGATGTACTTCACCGAACGTTCTCAGGCAGGATTGTCTGATGAAATCTAACTTTAATAATAACACAAAACCAGTAAATAACAGATGGTAATATGAGTACTTTGTTTATTTGTATTGTTTAATGCACTGTTTTGTTGAGAGCTGTTTTAATTTGTGTCGAGAGATAGGCCTATGTGTAATGTCAACAGGCCCGAATTAAGGCATGTGCCATGTCCCTGCCCTGCAAATAAATCACTTTGACTTTTCATATTTATTTTGTGATATTATTATATTTCAATACTTCAATATTTGTATGTTTTTTCGTAAAATTTATCCCAAACTAGCTAGAAATTCCCTAATCGGATCCCCTTCTGTTCATTTATTGTACCCGATATGCGCCACTAGGGACGCTGTAGCCTGGTATTACGTGGAGTCCAACAGTCTATGCTTAAAAATTAACGCAGCCTTTGCTTTTACCAAAACGGAAATACATCGGTACATATCTGCAGATGGTGCCGTTGACTTTTTGACAGAAAAATAAACGTGTATTTTCTATTGATAATAATTTCTGGGGTAAAATAATAAGACAATTAAAATTGAATGATTAATTAAAGGCGACGTGAGAAAAACGAAAAAAAAAGTTTTAAATAGTAAAATACTTTTTACTATACTAATATAACTCTTTTAAATCCAGACGGTGGATGACAAAATGCATTTACACTGAAATATCTATTCTCATGTCCAGTAATATTATAGCATTAACTATTAATTACCCGCCTCGGTGGCGTAGTTGGCTAACGCGCCAGTCGTGTTGAGTCAGACCGCCGAGGACGGGGAGATCGAGGTTCGAATCTCGGTCGGGTGAACTGAGGGTGGTTTTTCCTAAATGGGTTTCCACTCTCCCTCCACGCAAATGCGGGTTCACTTCCTTTAAATTCAACCCTCCCAATTCCTAATCCATTAGCGTAATTAGTACTTAAGCGTATAACCCGAACGGGTAGTTAGACGCGGTGCTAAATAATAAATAATAAAAACTATTAATTTATAGTACTATAATCCACTCAGTATAAAATAAACTTTATAGTTTAATAGTTACTATAGTATTAATACTTAATATGTTAATAGCAAAACTCACGGTACTCACCATGATTGCTTAACGCTTGTAAAAAATTATTGTTTCTAAATAAAATTATCCATGTATGATGTATATTTAAGATTCATAATCATACATTGGGGAACTAATTTCTAAGGGCCTCAAGTTTTACATGGCACAGGGCCCCCAAAAGTGTTAATCCGGGCCTGGATGTCAAGTGTGTTTTAGCAATGATGGAGGGTTACTCAAGTAAAGTCCTTTCTTTTTTACCGTCTAAAGTTCTGTCCCTAAAATTCACAACCAGTGGTTCCAAGATACCTGAAGAGATTGACATGCTAATACCGATTGAATCTGCTAGCCATACAATATATTAGGTACCTTTTTTACATTAGGCCTACAGGTAAATTAAAATTTTTACATCATTCGTCATCATAATATTATCTATTTCTTCTATCGTCACATATTTTTATAACGCCTTTCCCCTCCGTTAATCATACTAGAATATACACAACACCAAGTCCCATGGGCAGAGCCCTGCTTTTATTGTGAATAAAAAAGCCCAATTTCGTTTTTAAGTTTCCCAAAAGCGGTGAATAAGCGGTGAATTACAAAAATCCTATTTTTGCGACGAAATGATCGAATCAAGACAAAAGCGTTAAAAAAGTGGTTTTTACCAAACTTTCGTGATTAAGGTGACTTTGTTGGGTTAAAACTAGACTTCCAGGACAATGTTTGAAACAGGTAAACTAAACATATTGAAGTGAAAACCAAAAATTACATTTTGTTTGGACAAAACGGTAAAAACACTAGTCCGCAAAAAAATTTGCTGTCAACTTATTAAAAAAGTAAGATTTAGCGGCAGCTGGTCCGAATAAATCGCGATTATCGCGGACATCGTTTAAAATCGCGAATATCGCGCTAAAACGCCGATTTCGCGAATTATCACGACAATTCTGAGCATATATTTGCAATCAGGGTAACCTGAAATGTGAACATCTGAAAGAAAAAATGCCATATCTAACATTCGCGAATTATCGTGATCTCCACAAACGCAGGGCTCTGCCAATGGGCGTCAATTCAACAGTGTGGAAGGGGAAATCCTAATTTCACTAATTATACATTTTTCGGCTATGCCAGGAATCAAACGTGGAACCCTTAGCTTAGTAGGCAGACACGCAACCAAATGAGATAAAGTGTCACAAAATTGATAGAAAAATTATTGAAATTCATTATTAAACTAAGGATAATTTCTATTTTTTTTAAATGATTTGTTGGTTGAGTTGTGGTTTGAATACCATTATAAATTTCTAGATACTGATGTCTCAAACGGATTAAGTGAAAAAAAAAATGTGATTTGGTTAACTGGTTTTGCCCTTACTGACTGTACTAGTATGGGCTAAAATAGAACTTGGAAGTGATTATACCACCTTGTGTGCAAGAGAGATGATATAGGGTGAAATGAGGGGGTAGGGGTGAGGTTATAGTTTGAGGGGGCAATGGTAGTTCTCCTTCTATACGGGCTATATTGATTCATCTCTATTGTCAAATGATAACATTATTCCCAAGTTAGATGCGAGACACTCGTGGAGAGTGGAGCGATTATCGTGCATTTACACACACACACACACACGCACTCACGCACGCATGCACGCACACACGCACACACGCACACTCGCACACACACACACACACCTACACTACCTCATTTGGTAATAAGTATTATCATTGTCAATAAATCTGACACAAATTCAGCAATTATTACAGATATGTCAGATGTCTATAACACTGCGAGTTGATCCTATATTTGGTATTCACTATGACCCGCGTTAGTGGAAAGTAGGGATAAAGCGATAGCCTCATATGTTATTATTATTATTATTATTATTATTAGCACCGCGTCTTACTACCCGTTCGGGTTATACGCACTTACGTTAATGTGCAATGGTAGGGTGATTGTGAGATGAAATGGAGGACCTACAGTTTAACGTGGAATCCGAACCACGGTGGAGGCCTGGCAATCCACACATTCACAAGTTGTGATTAATACATGTCTTGTCAGAGGTGAAGGAAGGGTTTGGCAATCAGATAAATCTGTGCCGGGATAGCCTCATATGGTTTGGTTTAACGGTGATGCAGATGTCAGGGTTCTAATTCCTTTCAAGTGTACTCTGGGGGGGGGGTTGTTTATTTCTTAGATAGGTTTTCATTCTCCCTTCACGCAGGTATATCTAACTAAATTATAACTCCTTCCTGCTAGCTCCATTAGTGTAAATATGCAGATAGCCTGGACGGGTAGTAAAATACAGTGCACACACACAAAAAAAGTTAAGGGTTTCTTCAGCTATAAGATATTCTCATACTTACTAAGCTAATATTAGACACATTTTCTAGCTACAAAATAGACAGTAATCCCTTTATAAAAAATCTCAAATCTATTCATTTAAGCAAGTATTTAACATAAACAAGCTTTCACGATGTTCGCGGTAGAAAAACTAGCCACTGACCGAAGAGTATAGATCACGCTTCTAGTTGAGTGACATTGCCCTTCCACGAAGTAAAGTGCGGGAATTACAAGGAAAGTTCACCCAGGAATTTAAGTCAGGGGAGTTTAATAATAGGAAGGGTGGTACTAGGAAAATGGCACAGTGTGAGGCCATAAAAAATTCTCAGAATACATGGCCTGGCTACAATAATAGTCAACCGGTCCAATCTTAGGACCCTGGTTACTATTAAAAACATTACTTTTTACACCACATACTATGGGTGTCTGGAAATTAAGGCCGATTGATCATGGCCGTGTTGGTGCATACATCTGGCATTATAGTTAATTACGAAGTTACACCTAGGTTTTCAGTGTTCTCTGATTACTTACAATTATGTAATAGTGCTTTAAAATGAACAGTAGTATAAATAATCCCACCGCGTGGTGAAAGTCCGTTCCGTGGTCAAATGTCTTCACGCAAAAAACACAAATGCAGTGAAAATTCATTGCTAGCTTTGTCAATTTTATGTATTTACTGTAATGAGTGAAAGTAAGGTTAGGAAATAGTCTCGTGAATTTAAAGATGGCCGAACAAATGCTCATGACGAGGAACGGAGCATCCGGCCTTCTGTTGTGTCTCTAAGACTTGGTTGAACGCGTAAATAAGAAGATCCGTGAAAAGAGACGCTTCACGCGTTTTGAAATTTCATAATATTTTACCCAGATTTCACGTACTGTAGTATGTACGGAATAGTTACGAGAAGTATCGTAAAGTTTTTGATCAATGAGTGCTAAAGAGGTTGATGGACATTCACCAGAAGACACTAATGATATCGGCTTTGAATTTCTTGAACTCCAAGCGATTGATAGTGACAAGTTCCTTGACCACATCGTAACTGGAGATTAAATATGGATTTTGCATTAATATCGAAACAAAGCTGCAGTCTATGCAAAATATGCACAGATTTTCTTCAAAGACCAAGACATTCAAGCAAAAGTTTTCAAAGAGAAAGATGATGGCAACTGTATTCTGTGATCGCAAAGGAATACTGCTTATTTAATTTATGAAGGCTGAAATGACCATCAACGCTGTAGTGTACTGCCATACACTGAACGAACTGAGGCAGGTTATTTAGAACGAAAGGCGTGGTCTGGCATCCTCCTCCTGCAAAACAATGCCTGACCATACACCCCAGCTTACAGCGTCAGTCTCGTTGAGATGTTTGGTTGGGAGTGTTCGATCATCTGCCCTAACGCCCTGACCTAGCACCAAGTGACTACCAATTGTTCTTGCAGATAATACATTCTTTGGCCCACAACGCTTTGGGAACACGAAGAACTAAAAAATGTGTTCTGGGACAGGACTGAACGCACAGCCTGCAAGCTTCTACAACATGGGTACACTAAAGCCAAGTGCCACATTACGACTGATGTCTGAATACTTGCAGTGACTGTGTGGAAAAATCGCTAAGGTTCATATATTAATTTTGACATTAATATAAATTTGATTTTTTTCTTTTTGTTTTTGATAGCCAATTGACCCTTTATTTCAGAACATATCTCGCTTAAATCTAGAACATACACAACATTCAGCCCCCGGCCGTTCATTCATCATTGTGAAAGGGGAAACCCACATTTCACTAATGACAAATTTTTGGCCATGTTAGGAATCGAACCCACAATCTTAAACTCCGCAGATATGCTACTGACTGAGCCATTCTGTCACAAAAATGTTTTCTTAAATCAGTGTTTTTTCAACTAGTGTGCCGCAAGAATTTGGAGGAAGATCAAAAAGAAGCGAGAAAATTTTGAAGAATACTAACATCTCTTTAAATCCATTGGCAACACTTTTTTTTATTAACTAACACAATTATTAGAATTTTAACTTTTTAAACTTTTAAACACAATTTTTTTATTTTTTTCCTGATGAAATCTCTCAGGCTGAAAATCGCTGTCTTCAACTATCAAAAAATACAACGGAACTAATAACCTTTCTAGCAATTAGGATAAAATGATTTTATGATTGTCATAGCCACATAGATTGTGATCAGAGAATTAATTTTCAAAATATAAAAGTGAAATTAATTTACAATATTTGTTAAAATTTACTAAGCTATTCAATACAATAATTCATTTGCTTTGACTGGTATATTTTGAATACCTATACTTTTAATAAATACGCAGTTGTGCATTTGTGAAGTGAAATTCAGGACCAGTGTTTTTTATTGTCTTTTTTGTTTTGCTATTGCTATTATTATTAATATAAATTTGAAATAAAAGCAAATTCAAACATTCTCTATATCACCATCAATTCTTGAAACTAATATTATATTCATTTTACGAGTACTTTGAAGCAGGAAAGAATGTTTGGAGTAAACTGATTTTTTTTTTTAAGGTTTACACACATACACATCAAAGAGATCAAATGTATGTTGATTTATCTATTTTACTTTGTTTTTAATATAAAAACTCAATATTGGTGATAAACCTCTTTTTTCTTGTATATTGAATTTCATAGGTTAAAGCTTATTCCATGAAATGAAAAAATAGCATTCTAGCAAAAGAAATGTTATTACAGTATATGATGGAGCAAAACACGATTGAAGTATATTTAAATTTAGTTTGTACGCTGAAAGGCATAACAATGAGATATAGAGCCAGTTGTGATAGAAGAAACACTCATTTGCCATACAATTCGGATTTTGTACTCAATGCGGTAAAAGAGAGTAGGTCGTTATAGATTATATCCACCTTGGCAAGTCATACCGAAGAAAGTGGATTTTATTTATTCATATAACAATTCTTCTTTTTTTCATTTTAAAATTTGATTAAAACTAAATAACTTTAAAATAATTTGAACGCGCATATTACACAAAACAATTTCATCAGAGTCAAAACTAAAAGTAACTAACAATATTTTTTTTAGAAAGTTAATGCTTTAGTATCCAAACGGGAAAAACCACGATACTAGATTCCTTGTTTGAATACTTGTATTTTCTAAACTACCATCCATACTGTTTAGTGCCTAATTTATTATGTTATTTCTACGTAAAATAGTCCTGACTGTTGGATTATGTAAGTACAAAAAAACTGATTTATGTATAATTTAAATATATGACATTGAATATTTGAATTAATTTAGTGTATTTTCTTTCAAAATTTAAACCAAAGTAGGAAAACTATCCTAGCGTTCGTAGAAGAGAATGGTGTTTCATGCAAGAAAAGTTTTCATATACATCTTTTTCAAAAGTACTAGCTACTCCTAATCCCTGCGGTTCCTCCAAAGTGACAATGTATTTAAAACTCAAAGGTTGCCAAACATTAAAATAAGTCCAAATTAAATTAACTTGAAGATATTAAACTAACTAGGGTAGTATTGCTTAAAATATAACTGTTTTATATGCCTAATTTTAGAGGAGAAAATTCTGGGAGCACAAGGAGGAGGCAGAGGACAAGGCATTGGTGGTCTAAGTTCATTGTCGAAAGGAAAGGACCTGTCCTAAGACAGAACACCTAGTATTAATAATTATAATAATATAATAAATAATCATTATATAATATTATTTTTAATCGACATCTAAACACCAATTAAAGTTTGCTGCTCATTGAGACTAGCTTATTTTCCGAGGTTAAAGAGACATCCCTGGAGTAGGAACAGAGGAGCTGAAATCTTATGGATCGATGATGGCAATAAAAATGTACAAGATAGGCCTATTGTGAATTTCATTAGGGGAAGTGTAAGAGAAATATTATTTTCTCAGTGAAAAACGTTTTTCAGATTTATCGCTTTGGGAGTTGTCCTTAAACTTAAAATATCATATAATCCACGATGCTAATTTTATTAACTGTCTAGTTGAAGGTTTGGGGAGACTTAGTCTCATAGTATAGCCTGACCCTATGCCTTGCTAAAACTATTAGAGGACTACTGCCGTTTTGAGGGTTAAAATTAATTAGCAATGTTAGTCTTCCACCACTCTTTATAAAGGGCAAAAATTAATATAGCTATTCAATACCGAATTACTTAATGATAAAAAAATTTGAAGAATTCACTTTTTTTTACTTATGTTAAATGCTTTTAAGTTTTACGGTCATATTTTCGTATTCATATTAAGAATAAAATGTGTGTAAATAAATTAAATGTGAAGAGTTTAGGTCAAATCATTTAAGTTTCAGATAATTGCAAAGAAATGAAAGTATACATCACACCTAAGTAGACAGACTTTCTACTTACCCTTTCACATTTTTGATAGCAATTCCAGCCTATTACCTTTAAAAGGCCAGACTCAGACCACCTGACAGGTGACATTAGCAATTTGTTTGTAACAGAGGGCACCAAAAGGGGATATCCTTGTTTGAATACCACCATCCTAATTTTTTTTTTCATTTTAATAGGACCTATTATACAAGAAAGTAAAAAAGTAATAATAATTAATATAATTTTAATAATTCTCTTGCATATAGACCTATTTAGCCAAATGAATGGTTTGTCTGATAAAATGTTCACATTTACTAAACTATGTTACGATTGCTAAATAATTTTATACATTAGGCATGGATAGAGCCTGGTTTAAAAAGTAATTTTTAAGTTCTGTAAATATTTAATTAATACTCCGATAACACTCATGTGGGTGGGAAAAAAATTCTAGATCATTGAATCACACTGAAATAAAGTGCTTCTCAATTGTATAACGACACCCCTAATTTGGTTTCTTACTGACCATAGCCGTTTACATTTGTATAAGTCTTATGTAATACATGTCTTAAAGAACGGGGGAAAAAAGGTTGTTTTTTCTAGCACACAAGGTCTTTCTGAGGAAAACTAACGCTTTTTTTTTGTGTTTTTTTTTTTGTACCTGAAAAAATTTGATTTTTTAAAGATAAAAGCACCTGTGTCTCAAAAATAACGTTATATAAAATTGTGAGATTGAGCAGAAAAATTGTATTTGTTAGTGTAAATTGAGGTTGGTTTAAAATTTTCGAAAAAAGTAATTAATCTCTGGTTTTTTGTAATTTTAAATATCTAGTTCTTAATTCAAATTTTGTGGGCATTTTAATCAGCTAATATGTACGCATACATATCAGTTCTGGTTCATGTCCCGGTTCTTCAAATAAAATTTTAAAGTTTCCGGTTCTAGAATAATAAAAGTTCCTGTTATTTTTGGTTCTTAATTAGGTTCCGGTTTTGGTTCCGGTTCTTAAAAAAATGTATTTACTAGTTTTAGTTCCATTAAAATATTTGTAAATAAAATATAATATACTACAAAACGAGCTATTTGTATAAAATTACAAATAATTCAGGAGATTGATGACTACACAATTTATTTAAAATACAGGTGTCCGTTTGAGAAGGAGATAATTTGATATGATTTTTGTCAGAACTCTAAAAAAATAAATAAAAAGATGGTCTCTGTGGTTTAGTAATCAAGTTCATTGCTAGAGATCCAGAGGTCCAAGGATCGATCCCTGGTTCTTCCAAAATCTATCTGTGAAGCAGTGGGTCTGGAACGGGTTCAAACTAAGCCTCGTGAGGGCAATCTATTACCTACTTGAATAAAAAAATAACGGCTCCGGCTTAAAAAACTGAGTTTAACAGTCATCGTGCTGAAAGATCATACCCTCTATTTGTAGAAGTTGGCACTAGCTTCACCAACAGATGGAGGCCGCTCTTTCGGTATGGCTCGATTGAGGGCTGGCGACATGGAATATTATTTTACAATTTTTGAAAATAGTATCATTTTATTTTTAAATTAACACAAGTATAAATAACTTAATATTATGCGTAATAGCAATTGAAAAAAAGTAAATAAATTATTAAAGACTGGTTTGATGCAACCAAACTATATACATACATGTCGGAACCAGAAGGAAAAATGTAGACCTATATTATTTTAGTGTATTTGTCTAAAAACTTAAACCAGCTATAAAGTGTATCTCCCAATTTTTATTATGTATAAAACATTATTTTATGCTTTATCAACAGGATATTAAAATGTTGTCACGCAATATTCTCGATTTACAATTCAAACATTTTAAATTTAAAATGTTAGTACTTTATTGAAGTTCTTAGTTTGTAGACATACCAAAATAAGAAATGGTTTGCAGGGATACTATTTATAAGCTTTATGTAATTTATCTTAAGATCCATCTTAATAATATCCTTGATGTATCACTCAATCTTTTTCATTTAAATAAATTCTGCACTTGGTAATATTTATTTCATTCCATCTAACAAATAATTCAAATAATCGATTATTAAAAAATATAAAAGTGCTTCAGAACTACATACACCCAATAAACACTAAGTTTGGACGACTTCTTACTTGAAATTAAAGGCGGAGTAAAAAGATGAATAATTTTAGACTCCCTCCCTTTACCACTCCAAGCAAACTGGCCATCCAACAAGCACTTAACTTGTTTAACTTTTAGAACTAACACTTTTAAATACATTTCTTCTTATTTAGTTTAGACTTCTTGTACAACTGGGCAGTTTCTCATTTCTCGGTAATCACCCTTTTTAGATATGTTTGCTACCACTTTAAGCTAAATACATCTTACTACACTTCTAGCCCAAAGACTAAAATGAGAAAACCCCACGCAATGCAACAATAATCATTCCTTGATAATCTGAAACGTTAATTTTACTGCTATTTGCCCATTGAAACCTCTATAGTCCCTTGTAAAATAAACATATCCTACTATCACAAAAAATTCCTAAGAAAAGGGAAAATATGATTTTCAAAATAAAATAGTTTCAGAAAGAAGGGAACAAAATGCAATTTTATATTTTTTATAAAACGTAAGAACATTCATAAACTATATATATATAGTTTATGAATAATATATATATATATATTGGGCACAAAACCAAAAAACGGCCAATGGACGGACTTTTTGCTCAATCCTAGGAATGGACGTTTTAAAATGACCAAATCCCAAAGTTCTATTCCATTTCGGGCTTTGTCAGTCTCCAAACAGCCAAACCTAGAATTGTGCAATTACTAAACGATCAAAGCTTGACATAACATTTTAGTTTATTTCTTAACCAGAATTAGCAGGTGGCGCATGCCCAATTTTGAGCAATCACATGAATTCAAGAGGGAAAGTGGATCTCATTGATATGCGAACAGAACAGGACAGAGATTACAAATTTATTTTAAATATTAAGACCATCTGACAACTTGTTATTTTGAAGCCTAACCTAGCCTAACGACTTTACTTTCAATTTTTGTCGTTTAGTTCCGGTTCTTTAACAATTTGCTTTATAGGTTCCTGTTCCGGTTTTGGTTCCTTAAAAATAACTGTTAATTTCAGTTATCAGTTCGGGTTCTGGCTCGACTCTCTGGTACTGACGGGGAGCTCAGGGCTTGAATTTCAAATCTGTGTATAAAGGATATTTTATACTAAATGGTTCATACTTTCCCTCCACGCAAACGCAGATATTTTTTCCTCTAAATTCTACCTTCCTCATTCCTGCATGATTAGGGTGATTAAAATATATATATATATATATTATATATAGCCTGACGTGGTAAAAAAAGATTTTAAAAATGTAAGCACCTCGTTTTACTACCCGTTAATGCTATACACATATGTACTAATTAAACTAATGTGTCAGGATGTGAGAAGTTGAATTAACAGGAAATATGCACATATTTTCGTGGAGGGGAAGTGAAATACCGTATAGGGGAACCCACCCTCAATACATCCGATCTGGATTCAAACCCCGATCTACTCGTCAACGGCAGTCCAGTCCAACCCGACCACGTGGGGGTGGGGAGGAGGAAACTATTGGTACAGTGGTATCGGGCCCTGGACTTTTAGTGGCCCAGTACCGAGATCCAGATTCTCAAGTAAAAAAAAAGTATAAGATTAAAATAATACAAAATAAAATATGAATTCCAGTCAATAAAATACCATCCATACTAAAGAACAGTGCATGCCCAGCCCACTAGGAGTTTCCTATGAAAGAACTCAATGACATTTGTCACAATTATATCATCGGTTTGGTCTAGTCTTGTCCACCGCTTCGATGTATTTAGAAACTTCTCCAAATCTATAATGTTTGTACTTAAACTAAATTCGGCACACAAAGAGATTCAGGCAGTAAATCAAGCTCGTTTAAATACTTCATCATGTGCGTAACGTTTCAGTGTTCAGTTATGTTACGTATTCATTTTTGTACAATGTTTTTCTTTTGTCAAAGTGACAAAGTTATAATAAAAAAAAAACAAAGTCAAGAATAGTGTAGGAACAGGCATTCCCTATCTGGGAAGAACTTGTCTCCCCCTAAATGGAATGAACTTCTCCCTCCCCTTTTGATTTATCTCAATGCTCTATGATATTTTCGAACATGAAGATGAAAGATGGCTTTTTATTAAACTCTAAATAACTTCTAGAGTCATTCACTTTTAAAAAATTTGTAGGGAGAAAACCACTCTAAAGAGATTATAAAGGCGTCCAATCATCAAAACTGTCTGGGATATATTATTCAAAATATCTTTGGAAGAGGATCCGATTTTTCAAAATTTGCTGGAAGAAACTCACTCTAAATAGCTGCAAGTGACATTACATTTTTAAGGATTTTCCAAGCGAGGATATTCCAAATAGCTTTTAGAGTCACCCAATTTTCAAAAACTTTCCAGTGGGAGACATTTTAAAATAGCATCTATAATAGGCATCAGATTCTAGGCAAAGACCACTCTAAATAGCTTCTAGGGAAGGGATAGCGAAAAATTTATGGAATCTCTGAATTTTAACCTAGTCTAGTGTGCCATCTCTAGTTTACATTTTTTAAGAGTATTTAAAATCAAAACTTGTTGACTAGGCTTATTATGAAATTTAATGAATAAGTGAAATCAAATTATAAATATTTTAATTAAGCTTGGATATTAAAAAAAGGAAAATTTATCAAATTGTCAATATTAATTTTAATAGCTTAAATAAAAACATTGGACGTAACACCTTCAGGGCTCTCGAAATATTATTGACTTCAAAAAATTATGCGTTGGAAAAAGTCTTATTTGATGTGTTTTGTTTATTACGTTTCGGTGTGCCACTAAAATTATATCCGCGTGCCAACCAGTGGTACACGTGCTATAGATTTGCCATCCATGTTATAGGAACATTCAAACTTCAAAAGGTTTTTGGGGAAGAACCACTCAAATAGCTTAAAGAAAAGTCTAATTTTTAAAAAATTTCCAGACCAAGGCCACTGTAAATGTTTTATGACATTTGACGGGGGATGATCCCCAGGCCCATCAAAAACTTTTTTTTAATAAATGCACCTTAGACAAATCAGGTTTTGCAGCCACTAGAGACAAATATTATAAAACGAGGGGTGGGGATCGCTGGTCCCTGGTACCAGGCCTTGTATGAGCACCTGGTGGTTGCGAGAGCAATGCCCTGAGCCAGGTGACATTCAAATAGGGGTGGCATCGCTAATAATTTTATACTAAAATAACTTCCATATCATTGAACACGTGGTATAAACGTCAAGCTCGTCCAGTCTAGTTTGTTAGTGGTGGGGAGATCGGAATTTGAATCCCACCACGTGTATTGAGGATGATTTTTACTTAATGGTTTTCAAAATAGTAAGACTTGAAAATTGATATACCAGTAATATTTTAATGTAAAAAAATGGATGAAATCGGTGAAAATGGATTAGCAAATTATAAACCCACCTCAGTGGCCAAGTGGTTTAACGCACTACTCTCGTGTGCCTAAGACGAGGAGATTGTGGTTCGATCCCGAATGGGTGCACTGAGGATTGTTTTTCCTAAATGGTTTTCCACTCTTCTTCCACGCAAATGTGGGTGCAATTCATATAAATTAAACTTTCTCATCCCTAAACCATTAGTGTAATTTAGTGCATAGGTGTACAACCCGAACGGGTAGTAAATTGCGGTGCTAAAAAAATCATAAATATATATTTAACAAAAGAAAATTAAAGTATAATAAAAGATTCATGAGTGTTAAAATATTTTTTTAATGGAAAAATAAAATATTGGATGAAAAGAATTTTAACATAGAGTAACAGTAGAAATTTTAAATAAACAAAATATTAAATGTGCAATAAAAACTGACTAGTGAGGAAATCTTAAGAATTGAAAAATGATTTTCAAATTAAAATGATTAACATAATATGTAAAAGAATTGATAAGTATTTCTGAAGACATTTTAATTAAAAACAAAATGATGAATTTAATTGGAATTAGATATCACCTTATTGGGACACACTACACGAGTTAATATTGTAGCATTAAGGCATTTTATAAGCCTTAATTATATGTCATAATGAATGTTACATGAATATTTAAATGTCATATTTATAAACAATAAATATTGATAAAAGTTATAATAATAGAAAATTATAAATGAAAACGTCAAGGAATAAAATAGAAAAAAACAGCTAATCATGAAATATTAAGTTTTAGAATATTAGGATTTAATTTCTTATTTTGATGTAAAGCTATGTGTAATTTCAAAGTCTTATTTTGATACTTAATCCTTTGCTCCTTGATGTCAAAGTTGGTTGAAGACGAGCTGTTGACTTATTTCTACATGTTTTGGTGTTTGAATACCATCTTCAGGACAATAGTGTTTCTGAAGCACAATTGTTAGTGTTTACATCATGATTGCTAAGCTGAGCAAACTTTGGGACGAGACAGGGGTCTAACTCTAACTCAAACTATCCTTCGGAGATTAAACTGGTTTTCGCTTCCTTTTCGAGCAAAAAAATCAAAACATGTTTGATTGTATACAAAGTAAAATAACACTAAAAATATTATGTTTATCAAAATACACCTTGTTTTAAAAGTTGTGCAATATTATATTATCATTTAGATGGCCCCATATTTGTTCAGCTTATTTTTTAGCTCAGTAGGAATACGGTATGAAACACACGACGAAATATGTGAAAGTCATCGAAAATCCACGTTATTTGGCTGAAAACGTGGAATAAATTTATGTCATTGGTAGGTACGATTCTCTGGGCTGGATAACCTCGCTTTAAACAAAATAATACATTAAATAGTAATAAATATTTTATTTAATGCCTACATTTTGATTTTGCTTTTTGCTCTTTGCTCGAAAAGGAAGTGAAAACGAGTTACTCTCCGAAGGACATTTTGAATTAGATTTTTTATCAATTACGACTTCCCAAAGTTCGGCTGTTTAATCCGGGAACACCCTGTATTTAAAGTAATACGTTTATGATTTTTATTCTTATTCTATAAGCTATCAATATTATAGTTCTATAAATTACACATAGACAGGGGAATCGAACTCGGGACCTATGGTCTACTACTGAGATATCCAGGAATCCTCCCGTACGTACCCAGGGCCATTCTTCACTCACATTTTAAGGATATTTAGATGTGACTATAACCATAACTAACAAATATAATATATTATCTATTTAATAATCATAATATTATATTTGTTAATGAACTATAATACAATTACCATGGAGGGAGTATGGGAAATAGCACACTTGAAAAAGCCTTTCATGTGTTCCTGGCCGATATTTTGCCCTTGCCTTGCGGGTCAGTATACTTTATTGCAAACGCAGCCAACCCTGCTGGTTCAATGTTAGTTAAATATGCACACGTGTTTTTCATGAACATGACTGGGAAATTTACTAGGGACAAACTCTCCTCAAAGCTTTGGCCAAAGCCCATTGGGTTTCTGTGATATAACAGCTGGAGTAACCGCTGTGTGTTGCGCGAACTGTGGAGGCGGGCTATCACCCGTTGTTGTCAACTAAGCTACACTTCCCTACAAAGTTTTGATCTCGCGAGCCAACTTGGAATCTCAGTGAATATTTTTATGTCATACGGAAATCAAGTCATTCAATAACATTTTGCATATTTAAGTCTGAATACGTTTTGTAGTCTTAAGTATATATATATATATATATATATATATAAATAATTCGTATGAATACTAATATTTAATATTTATAGATGAATTAGTATCAATAAACACTTACTGAATTGTGTTGATTTTAAGGGAACTTTAAGCATATGTATATAGAGTAGGCCTATTCTAACAACGGTAAAATCCCAGCTTTATCAAATAGGTATAGTATTAAAGATATTAAATTTCAATTTTCAAATTTTTATTTTGAAAAGTGTGGCCTAAAACTAGTTTCGGAAAACGTAAAAATTGAAGTTTCTTACCCTCATAGCTTGTTAATAAAATACATAAAAATACATTTATGATGTGTAACATTTCATAGAAGAAAATTCTTTTAAATGGCGAAAAAAAATCTGTACAAATGGCCTTAATCATATTTTGAGCTACTCTCATAATACAATTGCTATTATTATTATTATTTTTATTATTAATTATTATTATTATTATTATTATTATTATTATTATTTATTTTTATTATTTTTTTTGTTTTATTATGTTTTTATCATTATAAATTTTTTACCATCTTAGAATGTACCTGGATATCAAAACGATAGTAATAATATATAAATCATTAGTTCAATCAATAATATCTTATGGCATATCCATCTGAGGAGGAACTACAGAATGTTACACAATCAAAATTTCACATTTGCAAGAAAAAAATCCTGAAAATTATATTTGGTACCAAAAATGCTAACAAACGGACATACATTCAACATAAAATTCTCTTTCTAACCAATTATATGAGTACAGCCTCCTTACAGGTTATTACCATTCCGATAAATACAAGCTAATTAAAACCCATTCCCTTAACACCCGCTCAATTCTAACAAAGAAGTGTATACAATCGGCAAATACTCTACTATTATGGTAAACAGGAACTGAGATGTACTATCCCCAAATTATTAAATTTGCTACCACCAACACTCCGAGAAATCCCTCAAATAACTATAGCGAAAATTAAAATTAAAGAGTGGATACTTCAAGGCATTCTTCAACCAACTATGTAAATATTTTTCAGAGAAAATATATTGATATGTGTACAACGTTTTATTTTTTTATTTTTTTTAACTAATATTATTTTTAATATTTAACTGCAAGATCTGAAGATGTACCTTTAGGTACTTCGGGATTGTATCAAAAAATCAATTATGTAATTTTCTTTTAAATCCTAAATAAACAATGATTGATTGATTATTATTATTATTATTATTATTATTATTATTATTATTATTATTATTATTATTATTATTATTAAATATGTCAGCATATTTAGAGCGCTTTCCGTTTTTCGAAATATTAAAATCATATTTAGGGCATATAGTGCATATTTTGAAGAATTTAAAAAATATATATTTCTATACAATCAAAAAACCTGTTTAATATTTGACAAAATAGTAATAGTTACTGATTAGTAAATGTTATTGGAATATATAGATAAATAATGTTTATGCATATAATTTCTTTAACAAAATATAAATGCCATTTAATCTCTTTATCAAAGAGTTTCAGGCAACTCTTAAGGCAATCTACAGTGTATGGAAAAACCAAAAAACCCTAGCCATACTAACATAGCATATTTTAAATTTTATGGAAATTTTTTAAAAACATTTTTTAAAACATGTTTCAAGTTTTATATGGGCCTTAAACATTCGATCCCCAGCATTTATAAATCCCCAAATACAATTAACTATCCAATATCATAACTCACTTTATTGATTTTATCAAAGTTAGACTTGTTTAATTAATGTTGCCATGGAAACAGACTTTTTTTTTCGTAAAAGCTTTCGTCAGATTAGACCCTATACGTGCATGACTGGGAAAAATATGTTCCAGAATGGCTCGAGGAATAAGTGCTAAAAATATTGTTTTTTTAAACTATTACTTACATTGATTGATTGATTGTTTTGTTAGTAATCGAAACAAACTATGGGTTGGATCCAATTGTGCTAACCCTTATAATGAGCTACGAATCCGCGAATATGGAAAAAAAAAATTAAATAACGAATCACAGATATCTCTAGAAATAGAGAGTTTGCGAGACATATTTTAAAAATATTTTCTTAGAACATTAAAACGATTATCAATCATATTTAAAGTTCATTGTAAGATTCTTGAATTAATAATACACACGTGAAATAAAACTAAACTATTTGTTTTTAAAGAAAATTACAGCAATAGAATCTCAATTATCTGACCTTAACGGGACCGACAGTTCTGATAGATGACATGTCGGATAATACGGAAACAGGGTGAAAGATCGATATCGAAACAAATCCAAATTAAATGTAAATGCAAATTAGGTATGAAATAAACTTTACTAGTTGATTATTCTAAATTTTGCAATAAATTACAGATTACAGAACTATTAGTTTATTCATGTAAACTAAAATATTAATTTTAAATTAATGAAATGTAACATTTATTCATTTGAAAACTAAAAGCAAAAGTCACTGTTTAGAAACAAAAAGTGATTAAAGTTTGTTTCCCAGCCTTGCTTCTCTTCCTTGCTGAGAGGTCACGCCGGTTTTTTAGTAACATTACATCTATAGCAATATACATGCGTACGCTGCACAACAATGTAAATAGCACGTTTTATGGACATGTCAGATAATATTAAATGTCTCATAACCTAAGGTCGGATAGTGAGGCCTCTTCTCTACTTGGACCTTTTAAATACGTACTATGGTTAATTTTGGGTTCATTTGAATGCCAATTAACAATAAAAAATTCCATACATAAAATGTTTCCCTCAGTATAGGAAATTTGAAAATTTGTGGGTAAAGGAATATAAAATATTTGTTTGAACCTACTACTAAATGACAAGATCATTTGGTCTGGTTTTCTGGTGACGGAGAGGTGAGGTTCAAATCCCACGCATGTGTTTTGAAAGTATACTTATCCTAAATGGTTGTCCTATCTCTATCCACGTGAATCGGCGTGACCATATTACTTGATTCCGGGATGGACACAACACTCTTATCACCCAACGTGGAAGGAAAGTGCATGAAACCCGTTGACATTTTTCTGCAGGAGATAAACAAAATTTGACAAGATTTAATACCAATAGTCTGTAAAATAATTGATGGGTTATCAGCTTTTAATAAAATAAATTAGTCTGAATCATTAATATAATAAAATACACAACATAATAATAATTATTAAGTACGTTTCCTACCTGTGACGTCACGGCAGGTCAAGATAAGATTTCATTGTTAATGAATCTGCGTTTTATTCAGCGAATTTTAAAGATATAATTTAGAAACCAAAACTATTAATTTTTAAATAATTCTAAAATAGTCTTACAGCGTCACAAAATTATTATTTTTATCTTGAAGTAGGTAGTTTTTTGTAAACGTATTTTTTATAAATCCTCTACAATCTAAACTATTTGGCTTAGTCACGAAAATGGTATGTAGGAATCTTTCTGCCAGGGTGTGGATTAAAAAGGGTTTTGTGGTAGCATATGTCTATCTAGAATAGGAAACAAGGAATAGGTAATTTATAAAGCAAATCAATGTTTTCAGGCACTAATAATAAAGACTGTTACAACACAGTGAAAATATGCAGATGGTATAGTATTGCTGGCCAAAAATGAAGAAGAGTTACAGGAAATGATGGACCAGTTAGTGGAGACAGGGAGAAGCTATGTCATGGAGATCGACATTGAAAATTAAAAGTGATTAGGATTTCAAAAAATGAAGAACCACTGAAAATCAAAATTGGAAACCAAGAGTTGAACAGCATTGAGCAGTTCAAGTACTTGGGAACTCTGTTGACAAATAATGATGCCTACTACACTGAAGAAACTAGGTTTAGGATTGCCATGACCAATGAAGCTTTCAACAAGAAGAGGCTACTGCTGACCAGCAATATGAGTTTGGACTGAGCAATAAATTGATTAATGCCACATTTGGAGCATCACACTTATGGAGACAAAGCTTTGACTCTTAGGAAGATGGAAAAGAAATACTTAGATAGCTTTGAAATGAGGTGCTAAATAAAATCAGGTGGACAACAGGGTGACAAATGAATAATTCCTAAGAATAATATGTGAGAAGAG
The DNA here is from genome assembly GCA_033556935.1 of Timema podura. Taxonomy (NCBI): domain Eukaryota; kingdom Metazoa; phylum Arthropoda; class Insecta; order Phasmatodea; family Timematidae; genus Timema; species Timema podura. The sequence continues at coordinate 81,400,080 of JAVRXN010000010.1, forward strand.
ATCCATTTTGGATGTGATTCTTCAGTACAAAGAAAGCTGGACTGGACACATCCTTAGGAGGAACTTTCCTCTGCACGACGTCATAGAAGGAAAGGTTACGGGCAAGAAGAGCTTTGGAAGGAGTAGGATTCAAATATTGGATAACTTGAAGGAAAGAATAAAATTTTGGGAGCTGGAGGAGGAGACAGAGGATAAGGTGCATTGGCGGTCTGGGTTAACTGAAAATAATATACCTGTAGTAATACAGAACATATAGTAATAATAATGTTCCTTAGTGCTAAGCTATATAAAAAAAATTGCATTCTATAATTAGTATTATATTATACTCAAAGAAAATAACTTTGATTAAAGAGGTTTAATACGTCAGTCTCACAATATATGTCAAAATTCAAAAATTCCCCCAAGTCACAAAATCGATTATACATTCAGATCACTTGAGATGAGCAACTGAACGAAAAAATTTCGAGCAGCCACCATATTGAAATGGATAAGCAGATTGAAATTCCATGTGCATACATTGTTTGGCCTAGGCTCAAAGAATGTCCTTGCCAAATTAATTAAAAATATGTCCAACATTTGCTAGCTATCACGAGAAAAACAGACAGATTTTTGAGTGGCCGCAACTTGAAACGGATAAACAAATCAAAAAACCTGAATTCAAAGTATGTTCCTGTCAAATTCATTAAAATTGATTCACGCGTTTAACAGCTATCGTGAAACAACGTTACAGATAGAAGATAGTTCAAATTTTCAAGTTAAAACAGAACCTCCCTTCACTCAGTCAATATAAGGTTCAGAAATGGGGGCTGTGAAACTCTCAACACCACCGAACACAAAGAGTAGGTCTACTACCATAACGTTTATGATATATTCTAAACAATAATTTTAGAAGTAAAAAGAAAAAACCTAGACGATTGCCAAAGTATTGAATATTTTACTACTAATTAATAGCTTTGAAAATCTGGCCATATTTATATAGATAATAAACGATGGCCATATCGACATATGTTATTTTGTGTTAAAAATATTAATAGTTTTAAATGCTAGATCCTGGGGTTTTTGACCGCTACAAAAGTTGCTATTATATTACTTTACCACATCAATGGGAACGTAGAATAAATATCTGCCTTATCTAGTCTGGTTTGCCGGTGATGGGAAGGTCGGCTCTCGAGTCCCAGCTAGATATATTGAGTGTGTTTATGACCTAAATGATTTCCCAGCAATCAACAGTCAATAAGTTTGCCTTTCATTTCAGAAATGCAATATATATTTTAAAAATTAAATATAATAGAAGAAAGTTTTATGATGTAGTATTTTAAATTTTTTTAAATCCACTCATTGAAATTAAATTGAGTTGTTTGACAACTGCTGCCAACAGGGGCGGATCCAGATCATTTTCATAGGGGGGTCATAATTATAAATAAAATAGTTTTTTACAATTTTAGATTTCTGTTTAAAGCCGTATAATAATCTCTCATTCATATTTAATCTTATGTATGTTTTAAGCCGTGGTTATCTCTCCCATTTAAAAAAAATCTGATAGTTTTTATAAACAATTTGGAGTGTTCCTCCTTCAACATTTGTTTAAAAAATGCTTCACTCTAGCCATTTAATGTGTTCCTCGCCTAGAAATTTTAGAAGTTTGGATGCCCCTCGAACTATTTAATGATACTTATTGTTAACGATAATCAGATACCTCTCTAGAAGATCATCATTAAGTGGTCTTCCACCGACAAAAATTTTGAAAATTGAATTATTTTCAGAAACTAGCCTATTTGGGGTGGTCTCGCTTGAAAATTCTTCAAAATGGCATGCAACAGGAAACTGTTTGGAGTTGTCCTCCCCTAGACATTTTTGAAATTTTGATATCCTTTGGAAGTTATTTAGAGCTTTCCTCTCCTGACTTTTTCTGCCAGTTAGATGCTTCGAGTCTAGTAATTATTTTAAGTGGTCTTCTCTGGCAAATTTTTGACAAACGAATACATCTAGAAGTCATTTGGAGTTTGGAGCCATCTTTCAGCTTCATAATCGATAATATTAGAGGATTTGAAATATATCTAGGGGGGGAATTTATCCCAGTGAGGGGCAAATAATTTCCAGGGGGCAGAGTCCCCCACAGTTCCGTCACTCTTGCTGTCCACACATGCTCTATATTCGGTATTCATGGATGAACTGCTCTCAGGCGATTATTAGTCTTCTTTGATGTGTGGTTGTCTAATGTATCAATGCGGAACAATGTTCGTTACTCTCTATGCACGACAAATATTGTACATGAAAACGAATATTTTTTCCACACCTGCGTGAGTCATATTGAACATTTATTAAACGTGGACAGATAACGTACTTGTGGACCTGGCTTAAGAGGTGTCTGCGCGTAAAATGATAAAAAAATTTATCCTTATTGTATTTTATCTCTAAAATTTGAACTTTAATTTCTTTTTTCTATTAATTTTATAACTTTCACAGGGGGGTCAACTGACCCTTTGACCCCCCCCCCCCCTGAATCCGCGCCTGGCTGCCAACAAGGTATATAAAGTTATATAAACAATTTTTTCTAATTGTAATTTAGCACCACGTCTTACTACCCGTTCGGATTATACTCTTAAGTACTAATTACGCTAATGGGATAGGAATTGAATTGGGAAGGTTGAATTTATAGATAGTGAACCCGTACTTGCGTGGAGGGAAAGTGGAAAACCATTTAGGAAAAACCACCCCAGTTCACCCGACCGAGATTCAAACCTCAATCTCCCCGTCCTCGGTAGTCGATTCAACACGAAATTAGCACGTTAGCTAACTACGCCACCGAGGCGGGTTTTGATAACTTAAATTATAATATTCAACAATTACTAATGTTATTAGATAGGTTCAAAACCAATAAATATAGTTACAAAATTTGTTGAAGTTTTTATTTTTAGTGCTATCTTGTAATTATTAATAATAATTTAGTCAGATGGACAATATGCATTTATAAATTATATATTTCTGTTTATGAGTTCCTGTCTTGTCGTGTCATATCGTGTAGTGTCATACATATGTCAATTCATTTGATCTTTTGTTGTCACTTTTACTATATATTATCAATACCTAAAAATAGTATAGTATAATGTTATCATTGTTGACCACCAAAAAGGTTTATTTTTATTTTTTAAACGTTGTTTTTACCAAAATCATATGATCAACACCAAATAAATATATAAAATCACTTTAAGTGGCCAGTGTGCTTACTTAACGCTGGTGTTCTTTGTTTCAGCCACTTGTGTTTGGGGAAAAGGAAATCAAGGCAGAGGGCGTGCACCAAAGATTGGAGATATTCCAAGGTAAGACCAATTCAAAAATAAAATTATTTATCATCATCCTAATTTGTAAATAAAACATAATTGTTTTGAATTGATTAATAAATTTTATATACTTGGCTTTAGTAGACTGGTGTTCTCACTTTTTGGAAAGGGAAATAGTTTATTGTATTTTGCTATTTTTAGTTTATTATGGTTGACCTTGGTGGTCTTGGGGTAAAGGTCTCGACTCAGTTTCCGATGTTCGTGGGCTCAAACCTAGCCGTGGTTGAGGATTTTCGTGAGTGACGTAAATCGTACTACAACTTCCTTCGGAGGGAAGGTAAAGCCGTCGGTCCCATGTCGATTGTGGCATATAAAAGAACCCTGGTAGGTATGTGAAAAATACCGTTTCCGGCAAAATTGGTGGGTTCTTTCGCTCTAGCTCACAGACATTTTCTTGTGTGATATAATAAGTCGGTTAAGAAAGTGCACATTAAATACCTCAAATAAATAGTATATAATGCTACCTTCATCACTGAGCACGCAGACTAAACGCCCAGCTAATCTATACTTGTTTTCCGGCACTAGGGGGTCGGAATTAGAATCCCGGTTGGGTAAACGAAGAGATTTTTTTCTAAACAGTTTCCCAAAATGAAAAGGTGGCTAGCCCGGGCATGTACTAAGACGTGGCTGAAAATAAAAAAATGTAATGCTGTCCTGATTAATTGAACACGCACTGTTGTTAGCCAGAGAAAATAATAGGTAATTAATTATTCATTAACCTTAACTTTGTAATCTTTATTTATATAGAGATAGGCATCTTGTGATAGATGCACACACACCGTTATTAGATCATGAACTTATGGACTTTATAAACTTTCTGCAGTTCTTTCTTTTGCTCTTTTTATGCTATAAGACTGAGAAACATAAACGACGATTTCAAAACTGAAATCCATGGTAATAGTCATACTTTTTTTAAGTGTATGCCACTAGGGTTTGTTGGCTAAACGTTCCTGGGATTCTTCTGACAGTGGCGAGTATGTAACAGTTTTTTGAGGTTGGTAAAAGTACCCATGGTAAACAACCGATGGGAATCAAACCTGGGAATTTTAGATGAGTAGCCACGAAAGGCTACCACTAGACCAAGAGGCCAGCCAATTCAACATTTACTAGCTGTAAATAGCTTTTTAAATGTCTGATAGCTTAAATTTGAACTTGGTTTACCAAATTTGATACATTTCTGGCTATTTGAATTTAAAATTACTTTATTTGAAATTACAACTTTTATATTTGTTTCCTAAAATTGATACATTATTTATCAAATCATTTAGAGTCTATAATTAAACATATCTAACAATTTTGTATATTATTTCTATATTAATTCTACTTAATGACAAACATGTGTTGCAAGTTTCCAGTTGTTTAGCATTTTCAATTAATAGATTAATCAAGCAATTATAGTTTTAAGATATTTTTAATTGCATTAATATAATGTTTTTAATCTATAATCATGTGAAATATGATATGGCTTAATTTCAAGGAATATTAAATAACGTGTAGCCCACTTCAGTGGGCGAATGGTCTAAGGCGTCACTTTCATGTTAGAATGGCCTGCTGATGGCAGGGAGATCGGGGTTTGAGTCCCAGTTGGGTCTACTGAGAGTGGGTATTCTTAAATAGTTTCCACTCTTCTTCATCGCAAGTGCGGGTAAATTACCTCTATAATTTAGAGTAACGATCATTTATGTGTATAACCTGAACAGGTAGTAAGACAAAGGGATTAAAAATACTTTTATAAAATGTTCTTACATTAGGGCGAGATGGAAGTGAACACGAGTTTAGGTCCAAATTTTTTCACTTTTTAGAATTTGACTTGTTTTTGTCCAAAATAATCAAAATAATGATTTCTTAGTCTTAGCTATTATAGTTTGAGACTAAGTTTTAAAAAATAATAAATCAGTAATCCAACCTCAAGTGATCATTTTTATACGATCGTGTAAATGATATCCATTTGAAACAAAATTTTATGTCAATTTTCGAAAACTAACCAACATTAAACTATTTTTTTATCTGAGGGCTTAAATCAAAACAACACCTTGAAGACAGAAAGTTTATTTTAGTTATGGGGCACATAAAACGTAAAGATTCATCATAATGTATAATTTTTTCATAGATACACTATTTTATCTCTTTGTTAAGAACAAATCAAAAGAGGACAATATTTACAGGCTAGCTCCGCTAAGTCTACTATACTTCGTACCACAAGTACAGTCCGATTTTCTTAAGAAGAGAATACATACATAAAAAGTTCAATACATTATTAATAATATATATAGTCTATCAAAAGTGACGGGTCATATGACTCTTGCTAAAAGTAGATTTAGTATATTTTATGACTATGCAAATTGGATTGTAAAATGTGGATATGAAACAAAGTTGTATAAATAAGCCGTCTTTACTGCTTGATAACCCTTTCAATAGAAAATTTCCTTTTCCTACAAGTGAGGTAGGTGGTATAGGCCTATTAAGTGAATGGTCCACGTATGCATAGAGCTCTTATCAAGTGTTGCGCCATTATTGGGAAAAGTTTGATAAACAATGTTCTAGTCTAACACGAGAGTGACGCCTTAAACAAATGGTGCCACCGAAGCATGTAAAAATTTTGTTCAGATACTATAATGCTCTAGGAATTTATTTAAGATTTGTGGAGATAATTTATGAAATTATTTTTACTGTCGCCACGTATTACCACCCGTTCAGCCAATACGTATATTATGTACTGATTACACTAATATGGTAGGGATGAGGGAAAGGTTGAATTTGAAGGAATCGTAACCAAATTTGCGAGGAAGTAGAAGGGAAAAACAATTTGGAAAAACTATTCTCAACACATCCAATCGGGGTTCGAACCCCGATATCCCCATAAAGGGAGTCCAGTTTATTTTAAGACTAGATGCCTTAGACCATTCGAACATTGGAGCTTATATGTAAAAAATAAATAAACTATGCTTCTAAACTGATAGTTTATTTATTTTGTCCAAAAAAAATTTGTTACAAAAAACATTTAAATAAAATAACTCGAGAACCTTTTCCTCTCACCTTAAAATATAATAGAAGATGACGAAAAATAAAGGAAACAATTTATTTTTAAAATTCTTCAATCAATATTTAAATGAGTAACTAAAATATATTAGTGTAATTTAAAATAAAAGTTGAACATTGTTCTCTTGAAGTGGGATAATTTGGCAATCCAAGAACCTTACAAAAGGATGGCTATAATGTTCACTAACAAACATTGATTATTGCCATTACTATGACGCATGCGCACTAAGATCTCTTCGATTAAAGTCTTCACACTCCCAAAACTACCAATATTATCTATGTGCACGAGGCGTATTGATATCCGATGCGCATGAAACTCAATGCGTCAATCGGTCGCAGCAGAAAATAATATATTGGGGACGCCTTAAATCACCTCTAGGCCTATCCTGAAATAAATAGTGTTTCTAATGGAATTAACTATACCATAGATTCTAGCTCAATTATTATTGTTGGTGTGTTGAATCCCAACTGGATATTCATCCTTAACCCACTAACTTAAATAATATGCGTATATCCCGTATGGAGACTTATTAGATATCACGTTTATATGAGGGATTTCACCATAGAATCAAAAACTAAAATAATCTTCATTATATATATATATATATATAATGAAAATTATTTTAGTTTGGACATGAGTGGTGTAGCCCAGATATATGTATATATCTGGGCTACACCACTCATGTCCCAGTTTGTGGAAAGATTAGCCAAATTAATGTAATGCTCCCCAGGGGACACCCGAACGTGTTGTACAGTTGTACATCCTTTCCGTAGAGGCTCTTTCCATGTAACAGTGAAATTATGTGATGGTGATAGTGAGAGTGAGTATGTGGGTGTAGATAGAACCAGTGGATTGGGATAAGTCCCCTACTGGGAAAACTACGCATGGTACCAACCGGAAATCAAACCAGGGACCATTAGGTTCTTAGCCAGGTGCACTTATCAACATACGACAGGGCCATTTATTAAATTCAATACCTTCAATAATATCTCCACAGTCAAATAAACGTATTACTTTTTGTCAATGAAATATCTATTAAAAGCTATTTTGGTTATATTTAAAATATTTTTAATTTAATTAAACGACACTTTAGTCTACCTATAAACAACTGTTTATTTTCAAAAATATATGTCTATAAGTCCTCTGTATATGTAAAGGGTTTTGTATGATTATTTTGTTGCATTATATCGGTGTTTATGCTGTATTTCTTTAATATATATATATATATATATATATATCATATAATGAATGTAGTCCTTCTACCCAATAGCCTGTAAGCGTTATTGACCACTAGGTTGATAAAACTGTCATTGTTGACGTTATATTTTGAATAATTATTTAAAATTAAATTTCTTACAAGATCTACATAATCTATACGAGCCTTGTTGTGGAGCCCTTATTAGTCTATTTACAGAATACAGAGGTGACGGGGGCTTAATTGATCAAATTTTACAATTTTTAGAGACAGGTTGACTATTGTCTTGAATACAGGAAGTTTGAATATTTTAAATAACTTTTTATTTATTTTTATATTTTAAATGCGCCTTTATATGTATTCAGGCTAAACGCATTTTGATTAATAAGATGGGTAGTGAAGCTAGAATTTAAAGTAAAGAAACCCACACTTCCATTGAGTTATAGTGGAAAATCACTTAGAAAATTCACCTCCATACAATTATCCGGTATTAGAGCTCCGGCCGTCACCGGTAAATTAGGTTAGATGAGCCTGACATTTAGTCGACGTGGACATCAATTCAGATAACTTGTAATTAAACCTTTCGTGTTCAACTCTAGCTCAGTCAGTTGTACTCGTACTAATCACAATTCATAGGTTCGATTCTTAAAATGGCCTAAATAATTTATCTTTGGTAAAAGTCGGGTTTTCCCTTTCACAGTTATTATGAATTAACGGCCATTGGACTAATTCAAACTGAGCTAAAAATAACTGTGTTATAGAGCAGAAAATATAATAATAATAATAATAATAATAATAATAATAATAATAATAATAATAATAATACAGTCAATTTTTAGCTTAAGCAATTTGTATAGAAAGTGCACGTTAAATATCCCTTGATAAAAAACAAAATCCCTTATTTCAATAAAACTTATACCCATCCCTCTGCCTCCTTAATTAATATTGTATGCCAAGTGAGCGAATAGTAAGTTATATTTCTTTTTCTTAAATAACTATTAAGGAAACTGTGTTCATCATAAAGTAATATCCAGTTGTCCAGTTGTCCTAAATACAATTTTTCTAAATAAATCTAAAATGCGACACACATCAAATGTTTGTTTCTCCACCCTCATCGGTGGGAGCGTGAACTAAGGTGTTGGACTTTCTTGGTTTGTATTCTCGATGATGAGGGGGTTAGGGTTTTAATCCCAGCCGGGAAGTACAGAAGATTTTTTAATGGTTTTCTACCCTCCCTCCATGAAAATCTTGGCAAATTGCTTCTACAATCCCAACATCATTTAAACCTACCCAATTAGTGTAATTATATACGGATAACCTGGACAAGCAATAAGAAGAGTTGCAAAACAAGAAACCATCATACATGCATGGTTTGGATGATTATCCTATTTTGGGCAGTGTATCTTCAATAAATATGAGAGACTAGTCAAGGAACATAACACAATTTGAAATGCTGCTCGTTATGATATATATTAGCAGTTAGACCAAAACAAAGTAAGGATATATTTCACGAATGCAGTTCAAATAGCCTATATTTATTCTGATACAAAAATAGTACACTGCTGATCCTGAATATAAAATTATTATTTTTTATACTTGTATAGTTTAAGCTTATTTATATGTTACTCATAAAAAAATCATATTTTATAATGAGGTAAGTTTTAATCTAACAACTGTAAAATTATATTTTAAAATAAAATATATATTCCAAAAAGTGGGGTATATAGTTTTCGATTGACACATTTTCAGCCTACCCAACTCTAGGGGTAAAACTCTTATCTTCCAGGTACTATGGCAAACTATACATAAAATACTAGATTATCTTAAGTTTCTACATAAGCTAAATCCCACGTATCTGGTGCTGCAATTCGACCCCCTTTGTCACTCAGTCATAGAAAGGTATTACCAGTAGGGATTTGGTATCGAAAGAAAATTGTCGATACTGTATTCATTAAAAGATCGGAAGAAAAGTATCCGTACTATACTATTATCGAGATAAAATTATCCATAATAGTAAGTATCGGTATCAAAACTGAAATAAACTTTTCTGCCTCGTCTGCTTGGGGGAATTTGAGTTGACTACTAAAGCTTCTTTTGTTTAGTTTGTGATGACCGTGCTCATTGATAAACGAAGGGGTAGTAGACTGGTCGCCCCATCAGGTATCAGGTTGTATTGATGAACAAAGATGAAAGAACAGATATGAATTATGACGAGCTAAAAGAGATTGAATGCTAGAGTAGCTTCTTTCTTGTCATAAAGAAATTGAGTGAGAATTGAGAAATAGTGTCATTTGTTCTTCACCATAGTAAACATTTAATCACATCATGAGTGAAGATAACAAAAATGTTGTCTCGTTCTATACCGATCCGATACCAGAATGTGAGTACTAATATCAGTAAAAGTATCGGAAAAAATTATCGAGTAAAAAAATAGGAAAATATCGATATTAATAAAGTATCGATACTTTTTTCACATCCCTAATTACCAGTGAAGAGAATATAGTTTCAAATATTAGACTCAATTTATTGTTAACGTTTTAATTAAAGAGTTATTCAATTATTGGAATAAATCAATTTAGTCTACAATTAGTTACACCACTATATATATATATAATAAAAGCCATGTGGGGTTTATTATATATATATATATATAATAAAAGCCATGTGGGGTTCGTTCGTCTCTCTGTTTGTGCAGAGTTTTTCTCAAACTGCCCGATAAGTTACAAAGCTGAAACTTCGCACAATGATTACTTAAGTGTTGTAACTATTCACAAACATTTTAAGCAAATTTGGTGCACGTGGGGTGTCCCTAGGCTTGGTGCAGACTATAAAATTATTGAATAAATAAACAAAATGGAGCTGAGTTGAAATTTATTTTATGTATGGTCACTTATCGTCAAGAAACCCAACTACCTGGTGCTTGAATTTCACTTAAAATAATTTAACGGGGCCAATTAAGGGAAGCGCCAATGCAGATAGCATTTAAATTATCATATTAAGCTGAACGATAGAATCACATTATTACGCAGTTGTATTATATATATATATATATATATATATATATATATATAAAGAGAGAGAGATATAGATAGAGAGAGAGAGCGAAAGCGAGAGAGAATTTCATACAATTTTAAAGTCAAAATTTGATTAATTTTTACTTTAGATTAAGGACAGTCCATAATATTTAGAAGCAAAATTAATAAACATAATAAGTCACCAATATCTACTTACTACCCGCCTCGGTTGCATTGTTAGCTAACGCGCTAGTTTCGTATTGAACTATAATGCTGAGGACGGGGAGATCAAGGTTCGAAACTCATTCTATTAAATTGGTGTGGTTTTTCCCTAAATGGTTTTCCACTCTCCCTCCAAGCAAATGCGGGTTCACTTCATCTATATTCAACCTTCCCAATTCCTAACCCATTAGCGTAATTAGTATTTAAGCGTATAATCCGAATGGCTAGTAAGACGTGCTGCTTATTATTATTAATAATAATATAAATTATTATTATAATAAAGGAAATTGAAATTGAAATAATAATGATAATTATTATTATTATAGTGGTAAATTATTATTATTATTATTAATATTATTATAGTGGTAAATTATTATTATTATTATTAATATTATTATATTAGTAAATTATTATTATTATTATTATCAATATTATTATATTAGTAAATTATTATTATCATTATTATTAATATTATTATTATTATTATATTAGTATATTATTATTATATTAGTATATTATTATTATTATTATTATTATTATTATATTATTATTATTATTATTATTATTATTATTATTAATATTATTAAGGAACTCCCTTATAACTAATTTACCCTCTGAGGCTCTGCCTCGAATATTTAAATTTACTTTATTTTTATTTATGTTTTGCTTAGTGCTATCCTTTTTAAATATTTACGCTTTTACTGCTCTTAATTCATTTATTTTTTATTTTTATCATCTATCATTAATAATTATGTCCTTTTTTAATTATTCATCAGTATGTATCATTATTTAGCTATTAATGCTTTTTTTTTATTATATGTGCGTGTATGGTACTTGTATACAGTGAAACCTTGGATTGCGAGTAACTTGGTCTGCGAGTGTTTTGTAAGACGAGCAAAAATTTCCAATAAATTTTAACTTGATAAACGAGCGATATCTTGCAATACGAGTAGTACTATGGTTACGCTTTGTCTGCCGAGCAGTGTCATTGGATAGGTTCTTTGTTAAAGTCGCACAAAAAGAAAAATATTTGAGTGAGCCAACATATAGCAGTGATTCCGTTAGTGACAGTGAAAGTCGACCTAAACTATAACCCACCTCCTCCTCTCCTCTCTCTCGTCCACCTCACACTAGCCACGATTAAATTTAATAAATAAATTTGATTACAGTAGAGCTACATTTAAATAACGAAAATAAAAAAGGTATTAATCATTTTTAGATTAAATATTTTTGGGTTGTGGGACGAATCAGAGTTTCCATTATTTCTTATGGTGGAAATTCGCTTTGATATACAAGTGCTTTGTATTACGAACACGTTTACGAAACGAATTATGCTCGCAATCCAAGGTTTTACTGTACTTTTAAGCGCTACCCGGTCATAGGTCTCACGACTGTTGGCCAGCACTATAATATATGAGATTTAAATTGAATTAATATTAATATTATTAGTTAAATTAGTTAAAACTACTTTGATTATAGACAGAGCCAATTGGATGAACTCAATAGAAAATAGTATTAAATGCAAACCTAAGGAATTTTGGAAATTTGTTAAAAATAATCGTGTGAATAAAGTTTTCCCGTCAAACCTAGAAATGAATGGCAAGATTGTAGCGGATCCTTTATTAATTGCTAATGAGCTTGGGTCCTACTTTCATTCCGTTTATAATTCAGCCTTTCCTGTCTTACCCTGCCCCATAATTGAAACTTGTGCCACATTACACCCTTGGATGTTTCTAATGCAATAAAAAAAAATAGAGTTCTTCTAGATATGCCGGGACAGATGGAATTCCAAGTTTTATTTATAAAGGCTGTGTCAGCATTTTCAGCCCTTTGTTATCTTTAACTTCAGCCTGTCAAATGAAACTTTTTCTCTTACATGGAAACAATCTGTTGTCATACTTTCCACCACCTTAAAAATAAACTTTCAGATAATCAACATGGATTTATAAAAAATAAATCTACTGTCACTAATTTAGTAGAATTTCTTGGGCATGTTGCCCCTCAAGTCTCTGCCCAAGGTCAGGTTGATGATATTTATTTTAACCAAAGTAAGGTAATTGACATATTCTCTTTAAACTTGGTGATTTTGGACTTTCTCACTCATATGTAAATTGGTTCAGCAGTTATTTGCATGAAAGATCATTCACTATTAAAATTGATTCACACACCTCAAATACATTTTTAGCACCCTGTGGCATACCACAGGGTTCTAATATAGGTCCTCTTCTCTTTAATGTGTTTATTGACGACATTCGTAAATATTTGAACTCATCTAGTTATTTACTCTTTGCTGATGATGTAAAATTATTTAAAACTATCAAATCAATTCAGATTGTATAAATTTACAAAATGATGTAAATGGTATTCTACAATGGTATTTGGAAAATGGAATGTCTATTAATAAATCTAAGACCAAATCTATATCTTTTACTAGGAAAACTAATCCTTTATTTTTTACTTAAAAATTGGGCAGTGAAAACATAGTTCGCACCCTTTATATTAATGATCTTGGTGTTCTCCTGGATAACAAACTTTATTTCCACTATCATGTTGACCATGTAATTTCCCATTCATTGAAATTACTTGGACTTATTAAATTTATTACTTCATCATTTAAGAAAGTTGACTGTTTTTTTATGTCTGTACTACGCCCTGGTTAGATCTAAGTTAGAATATGCTACTGTTGCTTGAAATTCCATTACCTTAACTGACTCGCTTAGGTTGGAAAAGTTCAAAAAAAAAAAAAAAATGTCGCTGCGTGCTATGATAAATTCTTTAGTAACCGGATTTATTATGATTATGACAGGATTCGAAACCTCTTAGGGATCCTAACTCTCTTCTCGCGTAGACTTTATTGTGATGCCCTTTTTGTTTTTAATATTTTCAATAACAAAATTTCTTGCAAACTTGCCCTTGATTATGTGATCGTTCATATCCCTTCTCAGTCTTCTCGTAATCAAAAATTATTTTTTCTCACTAGCTCTTATAAGGTAAGCCCTATAGGTCGTTGTATCTATAGCGCCAATTCTAGATTTGCTGAATTCAACTTCTATCATAAAAGAAAAGCCAAACTCAAGAGAGTTATTTAAGGTAATCTCATATCAATAATTTATCATGTAGAGATTCTGCCTATAATATTTAAATTTACAATATTCTGATCTATTTTGTGCATATTGTTACTGCTTTTAACCACTCTTTAGTTATTTGTTATTAATGCCAATTTTTATTCTTATCATTATTAATTACTATTTTCTTCATAAATATTCATCAGTATATAACATTATTTAGCCATTTTTGTTTATCTTAATATTCTCGTGTGTGTGTGTGTATATATAATATATATATATATATATATATATATATATATATATATATATATATATATATATATATATATATATATATATATATCGGTCCTTAGACCGATCGACCCCCAGTGAGGGTAACAGATTTCTTCACAAATAAATATATAATATATATATATATATATATATTGTAAGGTACTTGTGTACTTTTCAGTGCTGGCCTGTTATAGGTCTTACGATTGTTGGCCAGCACTATAATAAAGGAAATTGAAATTGAAAATTGAAATTATTATTATTATCTCCTTACTAGTTCGCTCTATTTGCGTTCACCTACACCAATGAAGTGGGGGGGGGGGGGGAGAAAGAATTTAAAGGAAATATACCGTAATTCAAGTGGATGAAAAGTAGGAAACCACTTTGTAGAAATAACACTCAGTTTACTGGGCTGGGATTCGAGCCTAGAACTGCCATTCAGAGGGGACTGAATTGTATCCACTCGGAATGGTATCCATTCCAACAATTTTGTAATAAACTGCTTTTGTGAAAAACTGGAATTGTATTCACTGGAATTATACCCATAAAAACTGGAATTGTATCCACTTGGAATGGTATCCATTCAGACAGTTTTGAAATATACATATTTAAGAGAAAACCTGAATCATATCCACAAATGGCTGACTTGAGGTTTAACATAAGGAGCGTTTAACGTAAAAGCTTTGTCACACTTCTGGTAGAGGGCAGCAGGATGGAATCTTAATAATAATAATAATATAATATTTAGCACCGCGTCTTACTACCCGTTCGGGTTATACGCTTAAGTACTAATTACTCTAATGGATTAGGAATAGGGAAGGTTGAATTTAGAGGAAGTGAACCCGCATTTGCGTGGAGGGAGAGTGGAAAACCGTTTAGGAAAAACCACCCCCAGTTCACCCGACCGAGATTCGAACCTCGATCTCCCCGTCCTCGGCGGTCGAGCTCAACACGACTAGCGCGTTAGCCAACTACGCCACGAGGCGGGTAGGATGGAATCTTCTTCACTTACTACTTGTATACTAGAGTACAGCCAAATCAGTATGTTAATTCAATCAAATTATTTAAATAAGTTTAAGTAATTATTTGAAATTCGTAGACTCCTATAAAGCTGCCAAGATTACATAGAATATTAAAAAGCATAGCGTTTTAGATTATTTCTGTGCTGCAGATGTATTTTCTTAAACATGAAGTATTCATTCATTTTAAAGATTGCAGTGTATACTAAAACATTAATTTGTAACCTTATTTAACTTGTAAGATTTTTTTCAGGTCAATATATCTTAGAGCATGTATCGACTTATATAATTTTAAAGAGACAAATCTTCTATTTTATTTGCCACCAGACTTTAGCCACTATGTTAAAAAATGAATATTGAAAATCTAGCTTTAATTTATTCAATTCTAGTGAGAAATGAGACACTTTTGATGAATTCTGGCAAGAATTTTATTAATGTGAATTGGCAGCACTGCTTTGCTCACTTCCTATGCTCAGTGGGCTCTTGTGATGGGAAGACTCGAGTAACAGTAGTCGACTACACCTTTTGTGTATCGTAATCGGTTGTACTCGATTCTTCCAGAAATACTCAAATAAAAGTAGTTGGGCCCTGTTCTTTTAGTTGCTCCTTTTCTTTATCTTCAGATATAATACACAATATTGATTGGTATGTTTAACGTGTTATTTTAATATAAAGTATTTTTTCCCATACAATTCATTTTTCAGTCATATTCTTATCAGCGCACGATTTATAACAACATTCAATCGCCATTCGACATTTTATCAATAATACATCTCTGACCATATCGAGAATGGAACTCAGGACACCTAGCCTGGTTGCCACACACACTACTAACTGTGGTAGTGTTGAATTTATACAGGGTGATTCGTTAAGATTCGAGCCCCAACCTGATTACTAACGGTAACAGTATTACCAGTGTAAAAGTCCTTAGACCGATCGACCCCCCAGTGAGGGTAACAGATTTCTTCATTCGGAAGTAAATAAATGGTACGGTAGTGTATTTATTGTGGCTGCACATAAAATATACTTTCAAAAATTTAATATTGCCTCGGCAATTATAGCACAACCCAGTCTATTGAACCTTACGAACGAAGAATTATATTATTAATTTTGTTATGAATGACAAGAGCTGGCATAACTCTTCAGTGTTCAACGTCACAACTGTCTAAGTGTGACACGCTCTTCAAGACCGGGTATGGTGCCAGTTAAGACAAACACGCTGCAACTTAAAAACGCCCCCATACATAAATGAATATGTTTCGCAAATAAACTTTAACTATTATTTTAATATAAAAAACATAATATAGGTAGACTCATTTAAAATTAAAATAATTTTTTTTATTACAGGACAACTTTTTCATGTTTTCCTATAAATATTTTATGAAGTATGAAAGTTATTTAATTGGTTCCAAATACCAGGTAAGATTTCGCAGGCGATGTTCACCACAATTATTACAACCAGCATAAAATTACTGTCTTTCCCACACTAGTGGAAATATACTTATGGCGTGATATTTATATGTAGACTTTTGAAGCTTGGACACAATGTTAATTTTCATAATTTAGGTGAAAAAAGTTGGTTTAAGAATCAGTTTTTTAGTATATATTGCTTTCAGTAGATGCATCAGTGAATGTTGTATAATAAATAATGGGTGCTTTATTTCCTATAAATAATTGTGTTCATTCTTGAGCTACATAGTTGCAACTCCACTGGTTATAAAAAGAATAGCGTTAACGGGGAAATAGAAAGAGACGTAAGTGTCTATAAGCGCATCTACTGCAATTTAAGAGCGAAACGACCTATTGGTATTTATTATTTGGTCCATAAATTATATCACAATGTCTTATCCAGTGTTAAGAGAAAAAGAAATACCCGAAGGTTTCTCACTTTCTCACACATTGTAAAACAGACGACAGCTCGAAAATTTCAGACAGAGATATCGAAATCAAATTGCTAATTGGCTGTTTTGATCTGTGTTAGGCTAGGCTTATTGAACCTAGTATTTTTCATCCTTAGCTTAAATTAAATAGTTTGACCATGTCTAATTATCTAGAATTAACATCTATAACGATGATCTAGCCACATTTTAAAATCTCTTAGCCATAAAATATTTTGATAAATGATAACATCCATCACTAATATTTTGATGATTATGAAGAGGAAAATGCTCACTACACTTGTATAGTTCGAACATTAACCTGTGGGTGAAATGCGAGTTTAGTTCAGTGGTTTCCAACCTTTTGTCGGATTTGACATCAATTTTTGTGTTTGAGACCATTGTGACCTCTTGATGGTCTACAGGTATTAATATCCTGTTTTTTAAATTTAAATTTTCTAATATTCTTACTAATCAGGGCTATCCTAATTTTAGCACCACATCTTACTACCTGTTTGGGTTATAAACATGTGTACTAATTTCACTAATGCGTTAGGCATGAAAAAGGTTAAATTAAGATTAAGTGTATCCGAAGTTGCGAGGAGGGAGAGTGGAAAAACCGAAGGGTGCGAGGAAGTAAAAATTATTTCCCTAAATTAAGTCAAAAGTTTTTAAACATAGTTATAGAGGTCTTGAATGAAATGTCTACTACTTTTTCTATTCTTCACGTCTCAATATCCTTATGAACTAACTTCATGTTCACAATTTAAGGATTGTTTGATAAAGGTAGAATTTAGAGAACGTGTATCTAGATTTCCGTGGAGATAAAGTGGAAAATCATCTAGGAAAAATGATTTCGAAGCATCCGGCGAGTTTCGAACCCCGATATTAGTCATGGTTAATCAGGTTTTAGCTAGAATGATATAACTCCGTGTGTGTGTGTGTGTGTGTGCGTGCGTGTGTGTGTGCGTGCGTGTGTGTGCGTGCGTGCGTGTGTGTGTGTGTGTGTGTGTGTGTGTGTGTGTGTGTGTGTGTGTGTGTGTGTGTGTGTGTGTGTGTGTGTGTGTGTGTGTGTAAGACCATATTAGCTTAGCTGGTACAAACAGTTGTTGATATCTAAAAGTAAATATTTTTAGAAAGGTTTATAATTGATTATTCACTCTCTTATTAATATCAATAGCATAAACAAAACTACAAAACTATATTTACTATTATTATCTAGGGCTGTGAGAGGTGGACACTTTTGATTCAGTTCGAGATAGAGCGCTCTACTATTTAGGGTGAGATTGGAAACAGGTAGGTTTAAATCCCAAATTTTGGAATGGTTTCGAGAATATATATTTTTTTCTTCTTCTGTGGTGGGTGTTAAGATTCGGATGGACACATACTATATAAGAACGATAAAGTTGTATAGCCGTTTTCTCAAAAACTATACATAATAACAACATTCGGTTTTTTGTATTCTATTTAACTTGTAGATGTAATATGAACTGTAGAAATAAAAAAGTTACAAATTAATATTTACTTTGTTACAATAAGACGTAATTTTGATAAATTTAAAATTAAATTAAACATTAAATACAAGAATATAGTTTTGAAGTTATCATATTGTTCTATCATACACAATGAATATTTATTATATAATGATTTGAACAAAATTTGGTATTCTCAAATTAAGGGTGTATGGCCCAAAATTAATAATGTATAAATTATATATATATTAGTAGGTCTTCTTAAACCAAACTTGGATCAGTGTATTAAATATAGATTAAATGTATATTTTGAGCACAGTGTTTACTCAAAGTTTGAAATTTTGGCATCTAATGCAACGATTTTTAGAAAAACCAAAAAATGCAAAGATTTCATATTTGGAATGTTAGAAGTACTTGAAGAGGTTTATTAAGAGAAATAAATATTATTTCACTGAACCTTCAATCAATTGCATAAAAAAACTGCCAAATAAATGCAATATTCAATTAATTATTTTGTATACTTAAACGTGTGTAATAAATGGGGGAAGTAAATCAATTAGTGCCGACTTCTTTTAACTTTAAAATGGTACTTCAATCACATTAATATTCAATCTGAAAATCATGAAATTTCTTTGTGAGCTGAGGTGCTACATATTTTGCCTCCGGATTTTGAAAATATATCTGATGCAACCCCGCAATAGCCGAAACAGAACGGCCCGGTTAGAGTAGAGAGAGAGAGAGCTCATCCCTTCTCACTCCACGTCACTAGCTGTCTGTCCTTGAAACCATAAATATGTTGCCAGTGGTTTTGGCCTGACCCATCCCCATCTCTCTTTAGAGATTGTTGTTACCTGGGCTCCACCGTTTTCAAGTCCGTGTAGCAAGTGCGACGATTGTTGAAAGGATTTTTTCAATGTCGCTGAGTATAGTTGCATTTAATGTCTTTAGGTATGTGTGAGGTGTAATAATAGTGAGAAGAACATTTTTATTATTTAAAAAAATTGCCCCACAAAAGTTTAAAGATGGCAGAATATATGTAAAAGGCAAAAGTAATAAGCATTCCAAGTCAATAAAACGCTTTTACGAAGAAATTCGGAAAGCCCAAACCACTAATAAAATGGTGAAATGACTTCAAACCTAAATTATATTATTGAACTTAAATAATGAAATGGTGAAATTACTTCAAACCTAAATTATATTATTGAACTTAAATAATAAACTTTTTTTTTTAAATCCTTTTTAAATTTCGAACTAAATCTGGAACCTCCAACTTAGCACGTCAATATCTTACCACTGAGCTATCTAGGGCTAAATCTGTATTAGGGTCATTTATCGCTCATATTTTAAGGGTTAGTCGGTAATAGATGTGTAAAATTGTCGGCCATTTAATAACAATCAGAAACAAATTCCATCGTTGATCTATGGTAGCTTTATGCTACCGTTTGAAAATTTTCTACTAATTTTAAATTGTTTCTTGGATATAATTTGTAAAGCAGAAGTCACCAACCTTTATTTAGCTGCGGACGACATAAATGTTTTACCAATACAGTAAACCACTTATTAAGTATTTAATAAAAAAAATAGAAAATATTTTAAAGAATGACTTGACCACCAAGGACGGTGATATCGAGGTTCGAATCTCAGTCGGGTGAACTGGGGTGGTTTTTCCTAAATGGTTTTCCACTCTCCCTCCCCGCAAATGCGGGTTCATTTCCTCTAAATTACACCTTTCCAATTCCTAGTCCATTAGTGTAATTAGTACTTAAGCGTAGAAACCGAATGGGTAGTAAGACGCGGTGCTAAATAATAATAAATAATAATAAATTTAAGATTGACTTTGAACAAAGAATACAGCGTGAGATGAAAGCCTATATTTGAGTTACGTTAATAGGTATGGACAATTGTGCATTATGTTAGATAAATAAAGATAGATTACTTTTTAGTCATATTGGCCATGAGATGAAATTTGTAGGTTAATATATCTTTCCTACCATATATAATTTGATTAGCCCGCTTACGGTAATAGTAATTATGAGGAAATGACTGAACAGATTTTGACAAACTACCACTCATTTTAACGATTAGGAGTCCAGGATATCGGGAAAAGTAGTAGTTTTCCACGGAAACCCAATTCTCACAAATAATTTTCAGTGTTTCATTCTTTGTTTAATCATCATGGAAACCACTATTTGCTGCATGACTGTAAATCTCTAAATAAACTATATCATCTTGTATTCTGAAAATTGAAAAATGACACCTGGACACGGGAATCGAACCCGAAGTAATCCCCACTAATAAGCATAATAATAGCTCTGGCTATTAATTCTTTATATCATCTTGGCTAAAAAATAATAACTCAATCTTCATTAATTGTTGGTCCGAACACATCACATTTTTCTCTTTGAATGCTGGTCATAGCACATCTAAATTGAGATGCCTAAACTGGGAAAATATTTATTTTTTATTGGAATGTTATTATTAATTTAAATTTAAATTAATAATATTGAGTATAATTTGAAAATTAAAAGGTTAAGTTGTTAAGTTCGTGAAAATATTGTCTAAGTTTAGTTTTTCGCATGATACAATTTTTTTAAATATGTTTTGGTATGTATTATAAGCTCAAAAACGATAAAATTAACTTGAATAGTGTTAAAAAAAAAGTTAGTCATTTTAACTATCTAAGTATGAGTTTTGGTGCTCACTTTTTCCAAATAATGGGTTTTAGTGTTCATTTTAGCAAATAGTAACAAAATACAAATACATAAGTTAAGCTATGTTTTCATTTTAACGCTTAATTTGAGTGTATATTTAAAATTAGTAATGTTTTGTACACCCCATATATCTTTTCACATTCCTACAAATAGAGTAAGTTCACTTATGTTTCCATGTTGATAATTAATTTTGAGGAAATGATATTTCAAATGTTTGAGTACCACATCTATATTTTAACATTCTCTCTTTCTATCAGACTCCCACGCTCTCACACACTCTCTCCCAATCTCTCCCTCACACACACACACACACACACACACACACACACACACACACACACACACACACACACACACACACACTATAAAACACTCTCTTTAATATAATCTTTTCTCATTCTTTCTCTCACACTTTATCCCTCTCTCTCACACACTCTCTACACTCACATCCACGCTATATCACACAATTTCTCTCACACTATCTTTATTATACTCTCTCTCTTAACCTCTCTCTCAAACACTCTCTCTCTCTCAACGGCTCTTTCTTTCTCTAACGCTTTCTCTTTCTCAAATTCTCTCAAATGCTCTCTCACAAACGTTCTCTCTATCTCTCAAACTTCCTCTATTTCAAGTTCTCTCAAAATCTCTGACTAAACTCTTTCTTTCTCTATTTCACTCTCTCAAACAATCTGACTCAAACTGTCTCTATCTCATTCTCACTCTCTCTCAAACTCACTCTCTCAATTTATCTTTCTAACTCTTTCTCGCAAACACTCTTTCTCTTAAACTCTCGCTATAACTCTCTCACAATTTAATTTTCCCTCTCTGAACTAGTCTCTCCATTTTAACTTTATCTCTCCAAATCTCTTCCACATACCCTCACATTTTCTCTCTCCTACACACAATATCTCTCCCAAAATTTTACACGCTTTCTTTCTTTCTCTCTCTCTCTCTCTCACACACACACTTTATCACACTATCTCCCTTGCCTATTCTATTTCTCTCTCACACATACACACTCTCCTCACACGCACTCATACTCTCATTTTCACACTCACCCTCACACTTACACAATCACACCCTCAAACACTTAAACTCTCATTTTCCCTATCACATTTTATCACTCTCTATATCAGATATCTTATATATAATTTGATAAGCCCGTTTCCAGAAATAGAAATTACGAGGAAATGACTGAACAGATGTTGACTAACGAACACTCATTTTATAGATAAGGGAATCAGGATGCCGATAAAAATAATGGCCTAAAACTAAAACCCAATTTTCCTAGCGAATCTTCCATCTTTTTCTTCTGTGTGGACATTGGTTCATCTGTACAATCATTCTTTGCTTACATCACCATGGAAACCATGATTTATGTATAGCTGTATATAGGCAAATAAAATATTTGTCTTTGTTTAAAAATAATATCAGCTCAATCGTTAGGTACTTGAGTGGTTTGTGCAACTATTAGATATAGATCTGGGTGAAGAGTAATTTTAAAGTTCCCATCGGGGCGTAAAGGGGGAAAATATACGTTTTAATTCTAATTACACACCGAAAACTAAATATCTAAGAAAAGTTGATAGCCTTTGACGAGTAAACTTTTAATCAAAAATTTAGTGGGGGCTTGTTTATTATAGAGATCGTTTCCCAATAAAATTTTAAAATACATTTTAGTGTAATAATCTGCAGCCATTGCTGCAACGACCAACTAGTTGATATATAATGTTACTTATGATCATCTCACACCTCTATAGTTGAGTAAAAATAGTATTTGTAATAAAAAAAGCTCGAGATTTTGATGGATGTCGACGTTTCATTACCCCTTAAATCTGAAAAAAAATATTTTTTTTTTAATAATGTCAGTCTGTAGCTCTGACTAGAGACAAAACTATTTTACCAATTGGGATAAAACTTGGGATATGGGGTTTTTCTAAGGTTTCTCAGAGGTTTTTTATAATAATCTATTCAATCCTAAAATTAATGGTAGTATTTTTTACTTAGGGATGGAAAGTGAAAAAATAGATTATATCAATCTCGACTCGATTAAAATTAATATATACATATATATAGTTTAAAATTAAAACAAAATGGAAGTTCTCATATCCTCATGAAAGTAGCTTTGAGGGTAATTTACACTTAAGGAAACTTCCAATATTTATCGTATCGCCACACCTCTTTGGGATACGAATTAATTTATCATTTCAAAAATGAAGGCATACTAAATATAAAAATCGTTATTTGAAATTATACTACTATAAAGCCACATGGCTGACTCACTAGAATTAATGTTTACCCACTTCCAGATGAGCTAGAAACTTGAAATTTGACAAACTTATAGCTTCTTAAATATATTACGACCCAGTCTAATCAAAATTAAAATAGATT
Organism: Timema podura; assembly: GCA_033556935.1. Lineage (NCBI taxonomy): Eukaryota > Metazoa > Arthropoda > Insecta > Phasmatodea > Timematidae > Timema > Timema podura. Next base: position 81,423,700 of record JAVRXN010000010.1, read on the forward strand.
TACTCGGTGATTGTAGGGGTGGTAAAACTGATTACAGCTCAGACAGACGGTGCAGCCGCACAGTCGTGTAATAAACACGCAAACGGTTTAACCTACACAAAATTACGAGAATTGTTGGGGTGGTACAACATTCCAAAAGTTTGGGAACCACTGGTCTACAGAATATAAAATTTTTCTCTTTCAGCATGTTCTTAAATTAATTTACTTAGTTCCTTACGATTGCAAAATTTGATTAAAAATCTCAAGTTTAAGTAATGTAACGCGTTTACAAGTATATTGTGACATTTACCATTGTCAATTCACACTTTACACACAACATTTTTTTTATTTATATCCACACGGTAAACTGCTGTGACATTTTGATGTACACAATTAGTTTGCCTTTTTACAGGCACACTTTTTCGTTTGACGCTGTTTTTCTGAGACTATACACTTGCAACTGGCATATACCTGGCCCTCAAACTTTGATTTCTTATTCACAGCTTCACGAACTGTTACATATTTTTCTGGGATGTCTTTATAAATTTATGTGCCAGAAATCTAGAGGTCACTTCTATTAGACTGGGTTGTAATATATTTATTAGATTTTATGAGGTATTTTTTTACGACTTTAATTTGTTTGTTTTGTTTGGATTTTCACAGCATACCATCGGGAATAATTGTATATCCCACAGTTTGGGAACCTCTGCTGTAGATTTTTTTTAAATAAGCCTTTACTATCTTGGGCGTATTGCAATAAGCTTGTAACCAACTAGACTGATTGAGCGAACAAAGGTGCATTTCCTTACTAGCCTAAAGCTGTATGGGCTCATTGCAATAAGCCTAAAATATGTCAGGCTGATAAGAAAATATAATATTTTTTTCAATTAGCCTGGTTCATTGTAAATTGACGGTCCCTTTTCCATTAAGCCGGATTTTCTAATTAGCCTACGACATATATACTATATGTATATATAATATATACAGATAAATATATATAAATACATTACATATATATTACGGATAAGTCTTTAAATTTGTAATTTGCTGTAATGCTCTGTAGGTGTGATATTTCTCTTTTCTCTAAAAGTGTATATTATTTCGTTTATGTTCTTTGGTAGAATGTGCAACAATGTATATTATCTCATTTCAAATATCTTACGAGTTTTAAGTAAATATATCTTTTTTTATTTATAGTAGCGAGAAAGTCTATGCTGTGCACACTCCCCACCTTTTTAAAAAACAAATTAGCCCTTTTGCATAAAAAAATCTATAACTTTGTTTGTGGATATAACTTAGAGAAAAAATATGATATTGCTAGAAAATTACGAAGTTTAGTTCCGGTGGTAGTGCGTCCACCTACGGAGCTAAGGGCCCGAGCTCGATCACTGGCATGGTCGAGAAATTTATCATTGTTGGAATGTGGGGTTACCCTTTCACAGTGATGAATTGACGGCCGGGGGATGGATTTTGTGTCTGTCCTAGATTTAAAATTAGAGTAATTAGTACAAGGCGTACAACCTGAACAGGTAGTAAGATACGTGGCGCTAAAATAAATGTTAAAAAAATAATAGCACCGACAACCTACAATGGCATCACATAACATACTTTGCGAGCCACTACTGTATTAGCTGGTTCAGGTTACAGACATGTCCAGATGGATCCTAACATATTCCACTTCCTCCTTTACATCTCCACAATCATAATTTATTTTTATGTCCTTTTTCATCAAATGTTTTTTCTAATGTATTGTCTCCCCTTTGTTCAGACGTAACGAATTAGTTTTATAACAACTATCAAAACATAGTTTGTAGGTCCCAAATTCAATTCCCGCGTCAAGATGTCATTTTTTAATCAAAATAATATGTAGATGAGCCTGTAACCGTAATTAAAAAATACTCATATTTGATATCGTGTAGATACGTAACATCCGTCTCCCCCCCCTTTTCCCTCCACTCTATTAGTTCGGCATATCTGTATAAAGCACACTTAGTAAGTTTAATTAGTATTATTATTAATTACACTAGTGTGTTAATAATGGGCAATATCTAAAACAGAGGAAATGTACCCACATTTCTGTGGAGGGACAAAGAGAAACCATTTAGAAAGATGCACGCTTTGTTTACTCGTTCGGGATTTGAACTCTGACCACCATTCATCGTTAAAATAAACTAATTGAGCTAAGTGTTTAAATCAAGTTAAGGTTAACTTTAAAAATGAACCGACGGTTTGGTTCGGTCCCGGGGTGACCTGGTGGTCTAGGGGTAAGGTGTCAGACCTCTGTACTGAGGGTCCGGGGTTCAATCCTTGGTCCCGGCACAGACAACTCTGATTTCCAAACCCTTCCTTCACCTCTGACAAGACGTGTATTAATCACAACTTGTGAATGTGTGGAATGCCAGGCCTCCACCGTGGTTCGGATCCCACGTTAAACTGTAGTTCCTCCACTTCATCTCACAATCAGCCTACCATTACACATTAGCGTAGTTGCGAAAGGGTAGTAAGACGCGGTGATAATAATAGTTCGGTCCCTGACTTACAGTTTTCATTCATAATAGCCAGAGAAGAAGACTGTCTACCTGCTAATCCGCCCCCTTCCCCACCCTCTCTGCCCTACCCAAAACTTCAGCTCAAGACTTTTTCCTGTCTACCGTTGACGAAGAGGTTTTTTGGTTCTCAACGGGACGGACCGGTAGTATCCACTTTCATCTATTTCTCAGCGACACAAACGCTATCTTACAGATTTTTCTCGACATTAGCGCTGTCCATACAACGTTAAATCATGTCTAAACTGTTGAAAAAGTTCAGCCGTTTCCTGCCAGATGCATCTGTTATCCGAACCACCTCTCCCTCTCCTCCCCAAACCTTTTTTGGCTTTATCTAGCTTTCTGTTTTTTTGTAAGCCCCCACAACTCCCCCTTCCCTCAACCCATTTATATCCTGTTCAGGCAAAACCCTTGACTTGAAACTATTTGCCTCTCACTTTATTACTATAACCTCCAAACATGAGTTATTGTAAATATTCCCTGTGATGTATTGAACGTTGAATGTATATAATTATATTATAGCATTCTTCAAGCAATGTTAAAAAATCTACGCCAAACAACAAATTTTGGACTTATGCGTTTATTATGTTAGAAATCCAGATATATATTGGTTTTTTTTCATACCAGAATACTACTACATAGAATTATTCTGGTAAGGAAAAAGACCTTCCAGACTTGACAACCTTAAAACTCAATCCCTTAGTTCCATAGCTCTCTATTAGAAAGCATTAACAAACTTCTCTTTTCATATTCGACAGGTGACTTCGAAGTGTGGGTTGCATTCCTCCCCCTCCTCCTACTTTTGTTAATAGGGAAAGAAGCAACATGAAGGAAGGATCTATTTCATCACTAGACCGGCGACCTTGAAGAGTGGGTTAAACCAGCCCCCCTCCCCATCTTTTCCCCTTCCTAATAGCGATAGTAGAAGATGTAAGGGAATTGTTTCCCTGTCGATTCTCTCTTTAGATTGTTGATCCCGAAAAGTACAAACATATTTTGCCTTGATATTCACAAGTTGTGGTTGTGGAGCATTGAGCATTGCTTCATGCCTTTTGCACGAATTGCTTAATTTTTTATTTAGTACCCATCCGGTTTATACGCCTAAGTACTGGGTTAAGAATTGGGAGAGTTGAATTTAGAGGAAGTGAGCCCGCATTTACATCGTATAGAAATTAATAAACATGTTTGAGCTTCAAACGGTGAAATTAGAACGAAATTTAAAATTTCACTGACTAGATGCAAATCGCAAATAGTTTACACTTCCAATGGTATAATAACATCAATGATTTGATATTAATAAAATGAATAAACGTTTTTAAACTATTTTAATATATTGATAGTTAAAATTAAAATGGAGATAGGTCTTTGTACGTCCCTTCTATTCTTGCAAAAAGCTTGGTTGCTGTCAGTCAGAGAGCCGAGGGAGGTTTGTAAATCTTTCAATTACCTTTACCTGAAAGGTTACCAACAGACCAGCAGGGGCGGGACACATTGATCAGTGAAAGTTGTTAATGTAGTGATATGATGAATTGTGAATTTATTTTAAATGATATAAAAATTTAGAGAAATCATCCTGATTATAAAAATATTTTTTTAATTAAAAAACTACAAGACGTTCAAAACAAAGGAAATCTACTTTATTTTATTTAAGATATATCTATTGTAAAATAAAATATTTTATTCAGTAGTACGCTAAGCATAAGTTTATATAGAGCATTAATATCAGGGAGTAAATATATCGGGAGATGCTAAGAGAAAATGGTTTGGTTAAAGAGAGCGAAACACAAACTGAACAAGCAGCGAGCTCTTTCACACCGGTGATCACGAGGACCAAAAATGCGAGTACTATGTTTTCTGATGATTAGATGATTAGGGGATGGGGTTTGGACCCTAGTGGTTGTATATAGATGGCTTATCCAAAATTGTTTCCCACTCTCCCTTCAAACAAATTCTGCATACACTTTATATTGATTCTACTTTTTCCATCCTTGTCCCATCAGTGTAACGGGTGGGAACCTGCAGAGAAAAGAGCAAAAAAGACAATAAATATCAAAAAAGCAGGGAATTGTCCGGGAATTTAATTAAAATTAGCAAAAAATATGTAACTTAAGTACTTGGCTTTATAAACCTTTTTTAAAGCTTTTAACGTTTATTTTTTAAATTGGTAATAAATTTGGTAATCACTGTAATAAACGTTAAAATCATCATTTACTGAGGAAGACCAGAAAAAAGGTTTAGCAGAAAAAGTATATACTTCTTTGTGCGTATAGTTCAATAGACTGGGTTGTGCTACAATTGCCGAGGCAATATTAAATTTTTGAAAGTATATTTTATGTGCAGCCACAATAAATACACTACCATAGCATTTATTTAATTCCGAATGAAGAAATCTGTTATCCTCACTGGGGGGTCGATCGGTCTAAGGACTTTTACACTCGTAATACTGTCACCGTTAGTAATCAGGTTGGGGCTCGAATCTTAACGAATCACCCAGTATAAAGTCAACACTATCACAGTTAGTAGTGTGTGTAGCAACCAGGCTAGGTGTCCTGAGTTCCATTCCCAGTATGGTCATAGATGTATTATTGATAAAATGTCGAATGGGGATTGAATGTTGTTATAAATCGTGCGCTGATAAGAATATGACTGAAAAATGAATTGTATGGGAAAAAATATTTTATATTAAAATAACACGTTAAACATACCAATCAATATTGTGTATTATATCTGAAGATAAAGAAAAGGAGCAACAAAAAGAAGAACAGGGCCCAACTACTTTTATTTGAGTATTTCTGGAAGAATCGAGTACAACCGATTACAATACACAAAAGGTGTAGTCGACTACTGTTACTCGAGTCTTCCCATCACAGAGCCACTGAGCATAGGAAGTGAGAAAAGCAGTGCTGCCAATTCACATTAATAAAATTCTTGCCAGAATTCATCAAAAGTGTCTCATTTCTCACTAGAATTGAATAAATTAAAGCTAGATTTTCAATATTCATTTTTTAACATAGTGGCTAAAGTCTGGTGGCAAATAAAATAGAAGATTTGTCTCTTTAAAATTATATAATTCGATACATGCTCTAAAATATATTGACCTGAAAAAAAATCTTACAAGTTAAATAAGGTTACAATTTAATGTTTTAGTATGCACTGCAATCTTTAAAGTGAATGAATACTTCATGTTTAAGAAAATACTTCTGCAGCACAGAAATAATCTAAAACGCTATGCTTTTTAATATTCTATGTAATCTTGGCAGCTTTATAGGAGTCTACGAATTTCAAATAATTACTTAAACTTATTTAAATAATTTGATTGAATTAACATACTGATTTGGCTGCACTCTAGTATACAAGTAGTAAGTAAGAATATCCCATCCTGCTGCCCTCTACCAGAAGTGTGACAAAGCTTTTACGTTAAACGTTCCTTATGTTAAACCTCAAGTGGCCATTTGTGGATATGATTCAGGTTTTCTCTTAAATATGTATATTTCAAAACTGTCTGAATGGATACCATTCCGAGTGGATACAATTCCAGTTTTTGTGGGTATAATTCCAGTGGATACAATTCCAGTTTTTCACAAAAGCTATTTATTACAAAACTGTCTGGAATGGATACCATTCCGAGTGGATACAATTCCAGTTTTTGTGGATATAATTCCAGTGGGTATAATTCCAGTTTTTCACAAAAGCTGTTTATTACAAACCTGTCGGAATGGATACCATTCCGAGTGGATACAATTCCAGTTTTTGTGGGTATAATTCAGGTGGATACAATTCCAGTTTTTCACAAAAGCAGTTTATTAAAAACTGTCGGAATGGATACCATTCCGATGAAAATCAGTTTTGTGGATACAATTCCAGTTTTTGTGGATACAATTCAAGTTTTTGTGGATACAATTCCAGTTTTTGTGGATACAATTCCAGTGGATACAATTTCAGTTTTTCACAAAAGCAGTTTATTACAAAATTGTCGGAATGGATACCATTCCGAGTGGATACAATTCCGCTCCCCCGCCCTTCACAGCAAACCAGACTAGATTAACTTGACTTTTAGTCAGGGTTTTCACCTATGTGGGTATTATAATATTAAAATTTAAAATGAAACAATGGCTTATCAAAATATGGGAAAAATTAGCATTTATAAACTTGAAGATAATCGATTGTAAAAGTTGAGTATATCAATTAATTTTTTAAAAAGGAATGCATTTTGTCAAGCTATCAAAGCAATAATATATTTATATTTACACATTTTTAGGCATTTAAAAATGCAGTATGTCAACGTTTAATTTTGTTTCTTGCTCTGTCTAAGTTTTGTGAAGCTCCTTTTAGTACCACTCTTTTTACTTTCTCGCTATCCTAAAGGTAGATAAAGTATTGTGATCGTCAAAAAGTCGAATCCAAGATTTTGATGAATCTCGACGTTTTATGACCCCCCGAATCCGAAAAAGTGGTTTTGGGATTTCCGTCTGTCTGTCTGTACCTCTGACTAGAGCCTAAACTATTTTACCGATTGGGCTAAAACTTTGTATCTAGGGTTTTCATAGGATTGCCCCGAAGGGTTTTTCGAATTGGATACCTAACCTTAAAACTAAGGCTAACTTACTGAAGGGAAAAAAGAGAAAAATTCTATTTTCTCAAAATCTGCTCTAACGATTTTGATTGGATTTCATTTCAAAACATTTATAAATATTTTAAATAAAATGATTACTCTCAATATTTCGGCAAAATGACTTTGAGTGTTGCGGTCTGATGCGTAAATTATAATTTTTAATTTTATCTCCGTAGGTCTTTGAGATATGAAATTACTTATCATTGCATACATGTGGATATATTTATAATAAACATCTTTTACTTGAAATATATTTTTATAAAATCTAAAGTTTTCAAGCTATACACAAAGATATTTTTCTTTTAACTTTGCCAACACTTTAAGATAAGGTATTACGACCGCCAAAAAATCTAGCTCGAGAGGTTAATGGATGTCGGCGTTTCATGACCCCCCTAACTCTAAAAAGTTGTTTTTGCAACGCCGTCTGTCTAACCCTAAAATTAATAGCAGTATACTAGAGGATGAAAAGAGAAAAATGTCATTTTCTCCAAATCGGCCATTGCGATTCTCTCTCATTTTAGACGCAATAGTCAATAATTACCTATATAATTGGTCAAAATTTATATAAGAGAAATTTAATAGCAATGCGATAAACATAATATGTGCATCCCCTAGTAAAATGACGAAAATTTTAACTGGAAGTCAAAATTTTAATACGAAATGTTAGCCTTGGGGACCCAATATCGATATTTTTTATTGGTCCAAATATACAAATGAAGATGTTAAATCTTTAAAAATAAAATTATTAAATTTAAAACCATGAATAAAAAATGCTTTACATTTGTCTAGCGCAATTTGTTTTCGGGTTGGCTAGTGTTTATTATATTACGAGCTTTGAGCAAATATCTCCATTTCTAAACAATATAGCGAGAATGTTCGTGCGGAGCTCCGTACCATTTATTTCTGTCTATTATGATAACAATACAACAACAACCCGCTTCGGTGGCCGTGTAGTCTTAGATGTTATTCTAGAAATATACTGGAATGCTGAAGACGAGGAAATTATGTTTCGATCCCGGTCGGGTGTACAGAGGGTGATTTTTCCTAGATGGTTTTCCCACTCTCTCTCAACAAAAATGTGCTGTATTTCCTCTAAATTCAACCTTCTTCATCCCTAACACATTAGTGTTATTAGTGCATAGGCGTATAACCTAAACGTTTACCTAGTTAAACGGGATGCTAAAAAAATATATATAATAAAACCAGCTTTCAATTAAAATTTTATAATCAATCGATTCTATATCTTATACATTAAAGTATTACATTATTCAATTCTTATTCACACCTAAATGTTTATTTATAATTTCTCAAGCTCTTACTTTCTGTCCAAAAAATTGAATAAACAAAACTTTGTCAAACAGGTAAACTGCTGTCAGATTGTTCAATAATATATGGAAAAGGCTTTTTATCATGAAACCGCAGTACTATATTTCGCTCTAACTTACCGGATCATAGAATCACCCCTCCTTCAAAATGAAACCCACTGGGGTGGAGTTTAAAGGTCGACTAAATTCATTTATCATCTTTCGAAAATAAATGACTTTCAATGCTTGTAGAATGGAATTTCTTTTCATCCTTTTTCCTATCATTCTCATGTTTTATATATATATATATATATTGATATCATTCTCATGTTTTATATATATATATATATAAAACATGAGAATGATATATATATATATATATATATATATATATATATATGACATACGATTCTATTAGGGTTCAAAAAAAAATTAAAATTGATTTTAGTTGAAACGTGTTCAAGAATCTACCAATCAAACTAATTTTGCTAAGGGGCCTTAATGCAAGTTGTTCAAGTTAAGCTAATGAAACCTTTATTGTTTCAAGTTGTTCTTTTGTTCATATAATCATGTACGAGGTTAAAATGAGCCATAGAGACGTGACGAGACGAGACGAGAAACGTAAGACTTTAATTGAGATTTATTTGAAGAACAAAGAGTAGGCCTATACTTTTCTTTCCACCTCACTACCCTTTTGAGTTATATTAATATAATTATATTAGTTTGGCTAGGGTTTGATTAAGGTAGAACTTAGAAAAAAATTATTAGCATTTTCGTGGAGGTAAAACGGAAAACTATTTCTGAAAAAAAAACCCTCAGTAGACCCAGACAATATTCGAACCCCAAGTTACCTTCTCATTTCATACTCCCTTAGAATAAGTCGTTAATATTTTTGTGGTTGAACTAGTCAAATAAAATGAAAGGAAGAGTAATTAGTTTTATTCATTCAGTTTTATCTTTAAACTTCTTGTTGTTTTTTGAGTACATAATGAAGAAAATTAATCTAATACGAATTTAAAACCTAATATTGTTGGATTTTGTTGCAATTTTATATATTTTATCATTGGCAAACATTTTAGGTTATATCCTGTAGACATTTCTTACTAAAGATATTTTTAGAAAAAGGTTTACTTATGTAAAAATATGTATTTAAAAAAATCCCTTTCTAAAATGGAACTTTTTACAGATAAGATAAATTGGAATTGGAATGATTAGGCGTGTGATGGTGTGCATGGCTTTGATCTAGTAGGTGATCCAAACTCAAAGCTGGGACAAACTGATAATCTTCTACTTCAAAAATTGATTTTCCATATATTCTCTTGAACTCTAGTAAATTTCACTATTATTCACCCTTATCATTCCCCACTACCGCTTGTTTTAGATTGTCTACGTTTCTAATCGCCGATTCTCTTACTGGGTCTTATTAAAAACACGATAGATAAAATATAATCAATATTAATTCTACACTGGCGTCCACTCTGCCACATCCTCTCAACTCGAACAACAATGTTTCTTAACAAATTAAACGGCATATGAAAAATCACATTGATATATTTTACTGGCTATGGTTCGGATACTAGTAGCTGATGTTGAAAAATTAACAATGAAATATGTGTCACATAAATTGTTGGGCTTACGGAATGAACGTCAAACTCATCTGATTTGAATTGCCGGTGAAGGAAAGTTTGATATTTGAATATCTGTAAGGTGTAATGATTTTTTTTTCTTGAGTGGTTTCTCACTTTTTATACACACAAAAGCGGGTACATATCAGATAAATTCTTCCTTTCTCGTATCTACCCCATAAATGTATTTAAATATAGATAACTCTCTCAGGTAGTAAGACGAGATGTAAAACAAAATACACATCTATCCTAGAATGGGTGTGTGTAAAGGACCTAGTAGTTTATTAGTAGTAGAATGCTTAATTCAAAATACTTTCCTTCACAAATTACATCCTCATAATAATATCGAATCTCAATAGCACAACGTCTTAATAACTGTTCAGGTTTTACGCATATGTATTAATCACACTAATGAGAAAAGGGATGAGTAAGGTTAAATTTAAAGGAAGTGTGTACCCGCATTTGTGTGAAGGAGGGGAGAGTAGGATACCATTTAGGAAAAACTACTCTCAGTACACCTGACCAAGATTTGAACCCTGATCTACCTGTAATCGGCAGTCTAGTCTCTTGTGATAGTGATGCCTTAGACCATGTGGCCACTGAGGCAGGTTAATATAAACAAATGTTTTAGGATAAAGTACTGGCAGAATTGATCTCGACCGTATTATGCGTACACAGGTTTCTGATTGAGAAATCGAGAGAGAGATAATACCAGTAAAGTAGACTTGCTGCTGAATAATGAGCCATTTCTACCCATTTCCTGTACTAACATAGTCGATTGTTTGCTTCAAGCGAGATTACACCCGTGTTTGTGTCTGTTGACATTTTACTACAATTACAACTTGAACAAGCTTGCCGTATCGATTTGTCCTGCAAGGCAAGCTGCGGACAGCTTGTAAGGTTCACTTTCCCTACGAGCGAATAGTAATGAAATATAATGCCATCAAGTTGGAGTAACACTAGTGTAATATTGTATTTTATTACGTTGAAGTGAAACTAGTGTATTAGTGTATTTTATTACTGGGTATATTTTTATATGGGGTTATATCATTGTTGACTTTAATATCAAGACATACATATGATTGATTAGTTTAATTCATTGTTGTTGTGAGTCTGAACACCTGTGATTCGCGATTGGATATCATATCACACTTGCTGCTGATTCCTTCTGTAGGGAGTTGTGTGGACTATAATCTTTGGTCCATAATTGAACCTAGATTGTGCCCGGCCTTTCTGACTCGTGCACCTTCTTCCTTAAGTGGTTTTGTAAGTAAATACAACTGTCGTTGTTGTAGTGATCAAAATCCTCATATTTTTACTGACAGACATACATACACAATGATTTTATTTAAAATATATATTCTTATGACGGACTAACAACCAGACAGCTCGGTGACTACCAATCTAGTGAGAAAACCTACGCTTTCCGAAAGGTCTTAGCTTCTGGAAAATTCCTTAAGTAACGGGATGAATCCGTCCTTGATGTTCCTCCCTTTCATGCCTAAGGAGAAGAATTTGCCTGGGTGGCAGAAAGAGACAGAAGGATGTTGCACCACGTTGACATTTACTAGTAAAGATAGTGTTAAATAATAGTTAGTTTTGAACATGATCACGTTAGATCAGATCTTATTATCTCTATAAATTAATCAAAAAGGATGTATACGATATAATAATTACAGCCTGTCTGGATCAGATATCATGTTTATGGAATGACTGATGAATGAGGCAGCCATTATTTCATAAAACAAATCCAGTTGTACATTCTAAAGGACCACTCACACCTAGTTGAATCGAAGCGAAGGGTGACAACTAGAAAATCCTACTTCTCCACATTTATATGAATCCACTCACGCCTAGATGAATTCAATCTAAATAAAGTAAATTGAAGAGGGTTCTTCTCAGGTAATATATCTTAAATTGTCACTAGGCGGAGTTATAGGTCATCTGTAGCCCCCGGCCAAGTTCAAGGACTTTTGATGACAGAAGAACTCGCTACCTCTATGTTATTATTTTTACTACAGTCTTAAGATTTATCTTTAGAATTTAAGTTAATATATCTCCCTTAATTTATCTTTTGCTTTGCTGTCTGTTGATATTTTTCCTTGATGATCAAGTTATACAGGAACAAATCAATACGATAGTAAATGGTACATTTAATTCATATATAATAACCATTTTTCACGTAGTTTAAGACTTTTGTCTCGCAATAGATATCAACATTTGAAAAAATACGCCTTAGCTAATCGATCTATTGATTAGAAATTAAATTCAAATAATTCGTGATGAGTTATTAAATGAAGAACTTTTGAGCTTTTGAAACAGATAAATAGATCGAAAAAATATATTCATACATCATTCGGTATAAATTCAAAGAATGTCCTTATCAAATGTCTTTAATATTTGTTCCTGCATTTTGCTGTTATCATGGAACAAAATAAATGGTACGGTGCACCTCACAGACTTTCTCCCACTTTTATCTTAAAGATACATTTACTAAAAACTCATAAGATTTGTGAAGCGAAATAATAGGTGTTTACATTGTTGTATGGACATTAAACCAAAGATCATAAATTAAATAATATACACTGTTAATTACTTGCTCTATGGCATTAGGAACTAGGAACACTATTAAAGAAAAAATTAGCAAAGAGTATAGCATCTTTGTCCACCACACAGCGTAAGAATCAAATTCATTTTAAAATATCAGAAATTATTGATTTTATAAAAATATATTTAAAATAAAAGATATTTATCTCTAATAGTACTACGAATTTACAATGATAAGTTATTTCGTATCTCAAATAGTTGCGGAGAAATGATGAAAACTGGAAAATTTCCCATAAGTAAAGTAACCTCAAAGTCATTTTTATGAGAAAATGAGAATTAGATCTTGTTTATTATGATAAACTATGTCCAGATATAAAATTTAAACAAAATCGTTAGAGCAAATTTTGAGGGACCTTATGAAAACCCTGGACACCAAATTTTATCCCAATCAGTAAAATAGTTTCAGCTCTAGCCCGAGGTAAAGACAGACATACAGATATACGGCAATGCGAAAATTACTTTTTTGTTTAAGAGGGCCATGAAACGTCGACATTTATGAAAAGCTCAAGTTCGATTTTTTTGAAGATCACAATACTTTCTCTCCGAGGTGTCGAGAGAAAGTAAAAACGCATATATTTTTGTGTGGCCGTCATATTGAAATCAATAATCCTATATAAAACCATGTGCATACTTTTTCGGCCTAAGTTCAAAGAATGTCCTTGTAAAATTTCGTTAAAACTCGTCCATGCATTTTAAAATTATTGTGGACCACATCCGGACAGACCGACGAAATTATAATTGGTCAAGTTAAAACAGGGCCTGGATACGCTAGGTCAGTTATAGTTCAGAACTAAAGATTTGTTTACGATAATAATGACCAAAACTACACAAATTTTTGTTTCATGTTTCTGTATATTACGTCTTATTTTTTTTTATATTTTTTTTTTAGCACCGCGTCTTACTACCCGTTCGGGTTATACGCTTAAGTACTATTTACACTAATGGATTAGGAAAATGGGAAGGTTGAACCTAGAGGAAGTGAACCCGCATTTTCGTGGAAGGAGAGTGGAAAACCATTTAGGAAAAACCACCCCCAGTTCACCCGACCGAGATTCGAACCTCGATCTCCCCGTCCTCGGTGGTCTGACTCAACACGACTGGCGCGTTAGCCAACTACGCCACAGAGGCGGGTTACGTCTTATTACTTATCCGGTCTGACCGCATAATTACTCTAATAGGGAAGAGTCGAGGAAGGTAGGATCTAAAGGAAATGTACAATCATTTACGTGGCTTAGGAATCTTTCTCCTCCTTAACACATCAGCGTAATAAGTACATATGCGTACAACCCGAACGGGTAGTAAGATGTAATGAAATAGATTTTCATTTGATAATAATTCTAATCAATAGTTCCCACCCTTATTATATTTCAAATTAATGAATAATCTCAGAATATTTAACTAAATGCATCCACATGTGTTAGGAAATCTTCTCACACACATGGGTAATCATTTATTTATTCTTTAAGTGTTTACAACCAAGCTCTTTTGTTCACAGTCCCCACCCCTTATGAAAATACTTGTGAAACAAAACAACGTCGAAAACACTTTCTTTCTCTCTCCCTCCCTTATGGAACATGACCGAAGCATGATATAAACATGGCAAAACAGAAAGAAACGAAATAAGCCACTAGAATAATTTTTTTCGAAACATATACCCGAAAAGAAGGCTCCTTTCTTCATTTTACTTCCAACCTTACTGTGGTCCGCGACTTTTTGATCTCCAATTTTCACTCGATCTTAAATCTTACAATAAAATGGTCCACGACACGCGTAGCTATAAAGCTTAAGCTGCCACATCAATTGTTAAAATAAAATAACTCTGGGTAAGATATTTAAATAATCAATAAAAACAAATCTACTCCACATAGCTACCTAACATATAAGTAGAATTAAAACCTGACCTTTATCAACATCACGCAGGATCCCAATAACAATCTCTTCAACGAGGCTTCGACGACTGCGGATTCAAACGCAGTACTCCGCGAGTAAGTATATCTTAACAATGTGTTGCAAAGAAAACAAAATACATGATCGAACGGGTGAAATTTTTTTTAAATAAAATGCATGCGAATAAGTTCTCAAACAATCTAGAAAAATACTCTTTTAATTTTCGATATAAATTTAATTTGCGGGTCCAGATTATTATCTTTTTTTTAGACTTAAAAATCTATCAATACTACTAAATGCATTGTGAGACTAAATCAAATACGTATCAACAAAGGAGTGAGTCAAACATCTTATCTCAGTAGGTAGCTTGTCTGTCTACTGAGTTAAGGGTTACCGGGTTCTATTCCCAGCATGGATTAAGCATTTATCATTAATTTAATTGGGGTATTCCCTTTCACAGTGATGAAGCAGTGGCTGTCGTGTTGTTATAGATTTAAGTTTGTTTTTAAGTTGTGACTTGTGTTGTGTCAGAAACAAAACAAAACAGCTGAGACCCGCTTTGGTGGCGTAGTTGGCTAAGGCGCTAGTCGTGTTGAGCTCGACTGCCGAGGACGGAGAGATCGAGGTTCGAATCTAGGTCGGGTTGACTGGGGGTGGTTTTTCCTAAATGGTTTTCCACTCTCCCTCCACGCAAATGCGGGTTCACTTCCTCTAAATTCAATCTTCCCAATTCCTAATCCATTAGCGTAATTAGTACTTAAGCATATAACCCGAACGGGTAGTAAGACGCGGTGCTAAATAATAATAATAATAAAAACAGCTGAGTTTAAACTATTTTCTTCGATGACAGTGAACATTTCACTACTGTTCTTAGCTTCGATCCGATTCGACAAGATGTGTGCAGTACTAGTTTTCGTGTTTCGATCCATTTCGGTCTGTCTAGGTAAGAGCAGTTCTTAGGTGCTACGTAGTTGTAGCAGTGTTTCTCTTAGGACCTCGTCTTACTACTGGTTGGGGCTATACGCATATGTACTAATTACGTTAGTTTGCTAGGAATGACAATGCTTAAACTTAAATTTAGAGGAAGTGTGCTCGTATTTGTGTGGAGGAAGAGTGGAAAACCATTCAGGATAAACCACCCTCAATACACCCGACTGGGATCAAACCCCAATCTCCCCGTCTTCGACAGTCTATTCTATTGCTAGAAGTAGCAGTAGTTATATCAATTATTTGAAACTTGGTTTTGTTTTAGTAAATTATTTATTTTCCCCACGTATCAAACAACAGCTTCTGCTAATACACATTTTAACTACGCTAAGGGTGTAGAGATGAGTAGAGTAGAATTTAGAGGAAATGTGCTTACATTTAGGAAAATACGCACTTACAGGGAACTAAACTAGGGTTGACGGATTTTTCTTGAGCGTTAATAATCCGTAGCCCTAATTCCTTCATAGGGGAAGTAAAGCCGTTGGTCCCATGTCGATTGTGACATGTAAAAAAAACCCAGAAAGATATGTGAAAATACCTTTTATGGTAAAATTGATAGGCCCTTTCGCTCTCTCTCATAGAAATTCCCGTGTGCTGTTATAGTCAGTCGGTTCAGAGAGTGCACGTTAGATAACCTCAAATAAATTAAATGATAAAGGTAAAAAAAAAATCTATAGAAACAAACGTATTGGTATCAAGAATATATTATAATGCTTATTAGATGTAGTTTGTAATGTAATTATAGTGAATAAGCTATATGCATATATACCTTATGAGAAAGTGTATAGTTAATGAATTCAATTAGAAAGATCAATAGAAGATACATCAAAGGAAAGTGCATTAGTTTGAAAAAAGGAGTAGGGTATACATCAAGGAAAATACATAGTTAAACTAATCAGGAAGAAAGAAAAAGTTACAAACACACACACATTGAATGTATCCGCTCGCAGGAATATGAACTGTTGGAGGCGTATGGAAATGAAAAACGAGGGAGAAGAAATTTCATAAAATAAAAAAATACTGAAAATACTGAAGAGAGAAAAACATATCTATAAAATAATAAGAGTGAGAAAACCCAAACAAAGCAATGCAAAAATGTTAATTAAATAAATTATATATATTTAATTTAATTTATTTACTACTGGGCAGTTCTGCCTAGGGGGAAAACAGGATTCCCTGAGCCCCTCCAAGCATTCTACAATGGGAGAAGAACTGATCAGATGTATTTGGATTAAATGGGTAATTTAAATAAATATACTAGGCCCATAATAAAATTGAAAAAGTATACAAATTTATAAAACAAAAGAAAGTAATGATATGCAGAAAATACCGTGAAATATTGTGTAGGTAATTGGGAATCAATTCTCTCTTTATTATTTACATTTAATATTATAAAAATACATTTAAATCAAACAAAAGGCTAATCAAAAGGACTCTGGCTAATAAAAGCGAATCTGGATAGGAAAAAGTACTCTCTATTATTTAGTAAAGAAAGGGAGCTATTTAAAACCAAGGAATGAAAAATATGAGTACACCAAGATTGTTAAAAAGACTGGATAACAGAAAGTTATAAAGTGAAGAGAGCGAACGTAGAGGACTTGGAATGCTCAAGTAAAGATTTTTCTATGTGTGCTCAGGGGAGAAAGCAAGGAGAAACAAAAAGATGGCAAAGGTGAAAAAAGTCATATGGATTGGGACAGACTATATACTATAAAGAAAAGAGGAGGTATTCAATTTAGTGGAAGGGAGGTTTAAAGAATTTCTTACATATCACGTGACCTCCATAAAAGGTTTAGAGAAGACGAGTGTAGCTGGAATTCTCGAGATTGCAGCCAGGTAGAATGTGAAGATAGTGTGTCACGTAGACTCGAGATAGATGATATCGTAAATAATAGTAAACTATTGGGAGAAGGAAAAGCGCATCAAGGCTGAGGGCTCAACTTGTTTTTTCATTAGCACGCGTGACATTAAGAGTAGGAGAGAGAGTAGCTTATAGCAAGGAGGACAAACTTTTTTTTTATCAATGTACGGTATATTTCACTTTTATCCTTATTATTTTATATTTATAGTTCTGTGAACAGTAGACCTCTCTCCATGTTATTATCGTTCTACAGTTTTACTAGTAGTTTTGTGAACAGTAGACCTCTCTCCATGTTCTTATTGTTACTTCAGTCTTACTAGTAGTTCTGTGAACAGTAGACCTCGCTCCCTCCATGTTCTTATCGTTACTACAGTCTTACTAGTAGTTCTGTGAACAGTAGACATCCATGTTCTTATCGTTACTACAGTCTTACTAGTAATTTTGTGAACAGTAGACCTCTCTCCATGTTCTTATCGTTCTACAGTTTTACTAGTAGTTTTGTGAACAGTAGACCTCTCTCCATGTTATTATCGTTACTACAGTCTTACTAGTAGTTTTGTGAACAGTAGACCTCAATCCCTCCATGTTATTATCGTTACTACAGTCTTACTAGTAGTTCTGTGAACATTAGACCTCGCTCCCTCCATGCTATTATTGTTACTACAGTTTTACTAGAAGTTCTGTGAACAGAAGACCTTGGGCCCTCCATGTTCTTATCGTTACTACAGTCTTACTAGTAGTTCTGTGAACAGTAGACCTCTCTCCATGTTCTTATCGTTACTACAGTCTTACTAGTAGTTCTGTGAACAGTAGACATCCATGTTCTTATCGTTACTACAGTCTTACTAGTAATTTTGTGAACAGTAGACCTCTCTCCATGTTCTTATCGTTACTACAGTTTTACTAGTAGTTTTGTGAACAGTAGACCTCCCTCTATGATCTTAGTGTTGCTACTGAATTAAGATTTATCTTAGATTTCAAGTTTTTGTTGTTGTCAAGTTAGACGGAAAACCACCTATGACTGTATTTACTTATACATTATATTAACAGAGAACTATATTTGTCCAAGACGTGAGTCTCGCAATAGATGTAAACATGTAAAATAATACGTCCTAAGTACTTGATCGATTGCTTAGTATTATAAGTTCAAATCACTTGATGAGCTATTTAACAACAACAAATTTAGCGACCACCGTATTGAAATGGATAATCGGATTGTAAAATTATGTACGGTACACATATTATTTGGCCTAGGTCACAGACAAGGAAATAACAGATACACACCCTTACGGGAGATTTGCTGCGCTCATCGACTGAGGTATAACTTAAAATATCCAGTGATAACAGCGTTTCCACATGAGAATTATTTAAAACAACTAACTTTCAAAATGTTCCTCGAGAGAAAACAAGCTGAGAGCTAAGAGCTGCTGTCTTTCAGAGTACAATAGTCCAGGTAGCGCTAATCCTTTACCCCGCCTCACCCCCCTTTGATTGAACAAAACTTTTAAAACAATTGAGAGTGTTGGACCCAAATATACAATGCCAGTGCTTCTACAGTGTCTAAACATAAGTGACACGAGGTCTTGGAAATGCACTTGTAAAAGAATTATTAAATATTTTGTGACCAGCTTCTGCGGTCACAATTCTTTAGGATTCACTTTTACATTAGACTGGACTGCAACTAACTGGGATATCAGTGTTCGAATCCCGATTGGGTGTAATGGGAGTGTTTTTCCTAAAATGCTTAAAATTTTCCTTCAACGCATATACGGGCAAATTTCCCAAACATTTTACCTTCCTCATTCCTTATCCATTGGAGTAAATACACAGTGCAAAAAATATATCAGTAATTAAAATTAAATACTTGTGTTGTAAAGGTTGCTTTAATTTTTTATATTTTGTTGTCAGATTAATACAAACAAAATACACAAGTTATATGCTACCTTATTAACTAAAAAAAAAGTAAATGCATGGAAAATACAATGAAAAGAGTTTCCTAAGTATATATTTGGTATTGGCAATACCCCCTTATTTTAAACACTAGAATTGTTAAATTCAACATTATTTTATATTAATACCTGCCTCGATGGCGTAGTTATCTAACGCGTTAGTTTCGTGCTGAGCTAGACTGCTGAGGATGGAGAGACCGAGGTTCGATTCTTGCTTGGTTGAACTGGGGGAGGGGGTTCCTAAATGGTGTTCCCCTCTCCTTCCACGCAAATGCGGGTTCACTTTCTATACATCCAACGTTCTCAAATCCTAACCCATTCGCGTGATTAGTACTTAAGCGTATAACCCGAACGGGTAGTAAGACGCGGTACTAAGTATTAGTATTATTATTTTATACTGTATGTCCGATGAGAGTTAACAAATAGGTTTTAAATCAGTTTATAATAAATTACCCGCCTCGGTGGCGTAGTTGGCTAACGCGCTAGTCGTGTTGAGCTCGACCGCCGAGGACGGAAAGATTGAGGTTCGAATCTCGGTCGGGTTAACTAGGGGTGGTTTTTCCTAAATGGTTTTCCACTCTACCTCCACGCAAATGCGGGTTCACTTCCTCTAAATTCAACCTCCCAATTCCTAATCCATTAGCGTAATTAGTACTTAAGCGTATAACCCGAATGGGAAGTAAGACGCGGTGCTAAATAAATATATATTATAATAAATTCAAGTCTGAAAATGAAGTTTATCTCCCTAAGCGCGCTTTTAGGATTACACAACAAAAAGCTAATAATGTTTTGTTCAATTACACTCGTCCAACACCTTGTCGTGCCTGTATGGAAAATTAAATATCTCTTAATTTTAGTAAAGGGGAATAGAAGTAAATATATTTTTAAAAAAATTACTCTGAAAACTCTTTCAGTATAAGATTATTTTACTATAATAGACCAATATTTTCATACAATTAATAATTGCAGATTTTCTAAAAAATAAATATTTATATCATAATAAAATAGGGTTTAATAAAGGGAGTAAAATTGTTGACAGTACAAAGTATATGAAAAAAATACTCTTAACTATACCCAAATATTGTTTTAATCACAGCGATAGTTATTAAGTGTTTGGTATAAAAATGATCTACTAAAATAAAGAAAAAAGTTTTGTTTATGTAGTTTGGATAAGTTTGAAACTAAGCTCACTACCATCAAAACTCAATACAATAATAATACAGAAATAAGATTTAACAGAAATTTGATTAAAATATGTGTCAAACAAATTTTTACATTGATATATTTCATAATATTCTGGTCACTTTGATTTCGTAATGTACTATCGTAACTTTCGTAACGACGGAAACATTCTTGCTTTATTGGTCCAGCTGTCATAATTTTGAAAACTTCCTACGTGTACAATACTATGCTAACCATGGCAATCACAAACTAGTTATGGCAATTAATAAATAAAAATATTATAAAGAAAACATTACCTGGTCTACAAACTGAGTGCACAAACGAGCGCAATCGCAGGGCGGCCGTCGCACTCCATTGACAATGTAAACTTTACCTAATCACGATCATAGAAACATGTTTGAAAAGAGAACATCACGTTTCACCAACAAGCGTAGATTAAATAATAGATTCTGTTACAGAAACATATTAAGTATGAAGCATCATTATTATCCAAAAAGAATCATGGTCACCAAGTTATGTCGCCTGAATTGGTTTATTTTAACTGCTATGTCGCTCCTAGATAGGCGATAATAGCTATGTTTTTGCAAATCTAGTGTATCCACTTTAAGATAGTATTTAGTTTGTGTGTTGATTTACTTTTTGTACTTTAAACTATTTTCCTTTGCCTTTATAAATTTAGTGTTCCAAATGTCTTACTACAGCCAATTTTTATAAAAAGAGCCTCTTAAAAAGTAGATTTATCTTAGCGGTCAACATCGATCACATTTTCTAATTTGTTATTTTTTTTAGCACCGTGTCTTAGTATTTGTTCGAGTTATAAGCTTATGTACTATTAATAACGCTATTGTGTTAGGGATGAGGTAGGTTTAATTAGTATAAAGTGTACCCGCATTTGGAACATATCGAGTTTTTATAGTTTAGGACATTTTCGGGGCCCTTCTCATTTCACAGCAGTAAATTTTCGAATTCCAAACTTTCTAACTTACATGGTTATGTGGGATGATCCTTTTATCAACTTGGCAAATTTAAATTTTCTTTCATGCATAAAAGTATATTTTCTTTGGAAAGATGGCACCTACTTCATTTCCAAGCCCCTTTCCCTCTACCCTTTAGCTTCCAAATTCAATTTGAAATTTTAAGACTTATTTGGTTATCTTAAATGATATTCTACGTGGTACTAAATTCACCTAGCCACATTGTAATGAATGTTCTATATTGGTTGTATACATTTTAAGAGCTACCGTTTCCTTGGCTTCAATTTTGAGATTCCATTTGTTCAAGAGTGTTGGGAACGCGAGAAAAAGCCAATGTTTTTGCAGTTTTTAATCAAAATATATTTTGGACAAAATAAATATAGCTCAAGTAGAAATATATAGTTTAATTTTCTTCACTTGGTGATATCAACAGTTGTTGAATATCTGCCATGAGCATAGCAGCATTAGATGAGAAACTTTTTAAATGAATTAACGTGAACAATGTATCATTGTCTAGTGACCCATACCTGTTTTATTATTTAATTACATGGTGACATTTCAAGTTTTTACCTCTACAAAAATTGTATTTAGATAGATTTGGAAACATTTTGAGGGGACTATCCCTCCCTATTTTCCCAGCCTTCATTTTGAAATTTAAGAAGTTAGACCTTTTTACAGTTTGAGTTTGTCCTTATAGCCGCCAGACTTTGTCAATCCTCGGTCCGGGCACAGATTTATCTGATTACCAAACCCTTCCTTCACCTCTGACAAGACGTGTATTAATCACAACTTGTGAATGTGAGGAATGCCAGGCCTCTACCATGGTTCGGATTCCACGTTAAACTGTAGGTCCTCCATTTCATCTCACAATCACCCTACCATTGCACATTAGCGTAAGTGCGTATAACCCGAACGGGTAGTAAGACGCGGTGTTAATAATAATAATAATAATAATTTGTCAATCGTCTAACACTTTGAGAAGTAGTTTAATATTTTAGTTTAGAAAAAATTGAGACGTCCTATATCACCAGCCTCCTTAGAAATAACTAATATTTTAAATGTATTTGTGGTTATTTGAATTTATCCCTCTACATCCATGAAAAATTTAAATTTTTACCTCCTACTTGTACACTCCATCATCCCCCAACCGCCCCCTCCTTCCCTATTTCCTGTAGTCTCATTTTGAAATTTATAATGTTCAGACTTTGTTGTTAATTTGAGTGGTCTATCTCTGCTTGACGAATTCCAGTTTTATACTACACATAAAAGTAGTTTATCCACTAGTTTTGAAAGTTTTAGAATCCCCCTCCCTATTTATATAACTCCCACTTAAAAATCTCAAATTTAAAACTTATTTGGTTATCTGAAGCCTTATCTCTACCAGTATGTAAAATTTAGATTTTCCCACAGAGTTAGATTCTTTATAAACTCCCCTTTATTTCCTTGACTCCCATTAATAACTTTAAAAAAAATTCGGACTTTTATAGTTATTTGGAGTGGTATCTTTGCCTATATGCAGAATTTTAGTTTTATACCAGACTGAGAGGAGGTTGTTTCTAATAGTTTTTTTTGTTTTTGTTTTTAACCACTCATTCCACTTTTCCAACCCACTCTGAGAAATTTTAAATTCTAACATTCATTTGGTTATCTGGAGTTTTATTCTACTACCGCCTCGTGCGTAGTTGGCTAACGCGCCAGTCGTGTGAGCAGACACTGAGGACGGGGAGATCGAGTTCGAATCTCGTCGGGTGAACTGGGTGGTTTTTCCTAAATGGTTTTCCACTCTCCCTCCCCGCAAATGCGGTTCACTTCCTCTATATTCAACCTTTCCAATACCTATCCATTAGTGAATTAGTACTTAAGCGTATACCCGAACGGTAGTAAGACCGTGCTAATAATAATAATAATATTTCTACTGTCTTTCAATTTTAAGTTTTACCTCATCTCAAGTTATTTCTAGCTTTAGCTCCTCCTTCATTTCCTATTTTATTTTAAAATGTTCATATTTTTTTGTTTATTTAAAGTAGTCCCTATACGGGAGACCGGGGATAGTTAGCTACAGTTTCCATATTCCATTTTTTAATTTTATTATTTATATATTGAGTTAAATGGACAGTTACCTTGTTTCATAAGCTACTTAAAAATGTATTCATCAAACATATAGGTTAAGTAAATATTTTATAATATTTTTAAAACAATATTTGTTTGTGATGTGCTAACCAACCTCTAACTGGGGTTGGTAGGCACTATGTATGGGTTACGTTGGCACATGATCTATATGCAATGGAGAATTGCAGGCTCTTATTTGAAGCAAAGCTGTGGATTCACTGTGGACCCATTGCATCATTCACAGAAAAGTACTCGTATCAAAGCATCTGAGTTCCACTGTATCTGGTCTTAGAATGTGTGGTAGGTGTGTTAAACTTTATAAAAACTCAACCAATGAAAGTAAAGTTTATCAAAAAATGGTGTGAGGACATGGGAGCCGAATACACGTTTTGGTTGTAATACTGCCCCTCGCGATGACTCTCTCGTGGCAATGTATTGTCCCGTACATTTGAATTACCGTACATTTGAATTACAACAGGAAATGTAAACTTTTCTCGAAGAGGAAAAACACGAGTATGCAAAACACTTTGGGGAAAAAGATTTTTTGGTAAAACTAGCATTCTTATGTGATATCTTTAAAAAGTTAAATGTGTTGAATATCTCCCTGCAGGGAGGCAACATGCACATTATGAAATCGGTCTAGAAGATTTCAGCTTTCAGAAAAAAAATTACAGCTATGTAGAAGAAAACTGTCTTGCGACAATGCACCGAAGACAAAATTCGACAGCATGAAACTAATTGACTTTTGGAAATCGGCTAAAAAAGAATATCCGTTGTTAAGTGTTAAAGCTCAGTGAATCTTAATTATATTTTTGACATGATATCTGTGCGAAGCTAGGTTTTTGGCAGTCGCTCTGATAAAAAGCAAGTAGTATTCTTCGAAAATCAACGAGGAACAGGAAATGCTGTGTCCAGTTTGATTCCAAGATTTGAGAAGATGTGCGCGCATCCGTCCCACTTATTATGATTTATTTATTCAATTATTTGATCAAAATATGTAGTCTACCTATTTAATACTTTTTACATAAATGGTTTGTGAATTTGAAATACGTGCAACTGTTAGGTAGTTATATGTTCTGACTTTGGGCGCCGTTGAAAAGTCCTGATACATTAAGGGCACCGTGAACAAAGAAGGTTTGGGAACCACTGAGTTAATATATATATATATATATAGTTTGGATTTATTCAATTTTGTAACAATATATTAGATATACATGAAACACAGATCAACATAGATTATCTATACAACGAACACCAGCCCCTGAGGGCTCTCGAGCGTTAACACGACATGGGACCTATATAATAACAGTAAAACGTATAGTGACAGAAGGTACAGGGGCGGAAAAATAATGAAAAAACGCGCCCTATTGCACATAAAGGGTTGACAGGAACCTTAAAAAATACACAATAGTACAGAATAGGAGGAGGGGGGGGGGAGAAACCGTAGAAAAATAAAACCAAATATAGATAAATATACATATGTAATGTATATATTTATCATATAAATAAATGTGTATAGTGGTCCAGCTCCTGGCTAAAGATCCATAGGTCTCGGGCTCGATTCCTGGTGCTTCCAAAATTTATATGTGAAGCATTGGGTTTGGAACGGGGTCAAACTCAGCCTCCTGAGGACAATTAATAAGGAGCTACTTGAATAAAGAAATATTAGCTCCGGTTTAAATATTGGGATTAATGGTTGTAAGGCTTATTGTGCTCACCACATGACACCCTCTTTACGCAAATGTTGGCACTATCATCGCTAACAGTGTCAGCTGCTCGGTCGGTTTAGATGGCTTGTGGGCTCAAACCGTGGAGTTTTTTTGACGTAATGTATATATTAAAGAGAAAACTATATATTTATTAATTATAATTAAATAATGACAATTATATTTTTTCATGTTCGTAGCTCACAGCAGTTTTAGAAAAATTGGTTTCTGCCAAAAATTACACAATATTTGAAGGAATAGCCTGAAATGCTCGATAAAATTTACAATATTTTTTAATATTTGGTATTTAGCCCTCAATTTTTTTATTAAATTGATAATAATAGATGACTTGAGAATATATTTTTGGTATTCCAATAAATGATTCAAGGAATCGTAGCTTTGTAGACATCATAGACATACCCCAAGGTAGACTATGAGACTGTTTCCCCCACCTTATACTGGAAGGCTTAAAGAAATAAATAGCAAATGTTTAAATGTTATTATAAGTTTAAAAACAGCTACCAAAGCGATAAAACTGACATGTGTTCTTCTTGAATGAATAAATTATTATTTTTCTTTTTCACTTCCCCTGAAAAACCTTTTCCTTCTACCCGAGCTAAAAACATTTACCATTTTTAATTAAAAATTAATAAGAAATCCCCGTTGATTGAGTCAAATATTCTATTCGAATAAAAAAATAACTAATATTTTCCTTTACAAAGATCTATAGGAAGAATTATTTTACGTAAAAAAACCGGTGAGTTAAACAATACATCTAGTAATTTTTATTGTTTGTATCACTACGAAATGGAATCTGAAATCATGTTTGGTTTTCCCCTTTGTACACTAGAAGCTACATTATTATTATTATTATTATTTAGTTTGCCTTTCTAAACATTATTATTAGATGCTTTTTAGTTTTACCTCTAAAGTCATTATTTTGTGTACCAGAGCTCATCTACAATGAGATATAAAGTATAATAATAATAATAATATTTAGCACCGCGTCTTACTACCCGTTCGGGTTATACGCTTAAGTACTAATTACTCTAATGGATTAGGAATTGGGAAGGTTGAATTTAAAGGAAGTGAACCCGCATTTGCATGGAGAGAGAGTGGAAAACCATTTAGGAAAAACCACCCCCAGTTCACCCGACCGAGATTCGAACCTCGATCTTCCCGTCCTCGGCGGTCGAGCTCAACACGACTAGCGCGTTAGCCAACTACGCCACCGAGGCGGGTGAGATATAAAGTAAGATGGCTGTATCTACATATAATTTCAGTCTCCCCTTCTTCATAATATAGCTACGCCAATGGTAGACATACAAACAACCGACTAGGCTAAAATATAGAGGATGTTGATTAGTTAACTTTTTTTTTCAATGTAACTATTTAAATTTGATTTGCTAGTTCTAAAGGTCTCAGAGAGGTTTCAACCATAAACAAAGTATAGCTTTATTTATTTTTAGCCCAGACCAATGGTGAAACAAGCAATGTTGCCAGGGTAAGCAGACTTTGCTAAAATAGTATGTGTTTAATGTTTTTCCCACTCGGTTCCTATTTGACTAACCACGCGCTTTGCACAAGGTCACAAACAAGGTATACACTTGAGTGACTAAACACTCAGCCTTATGAGAGTTTTTTTTTTGAGCCAGGTTGAGTCCTTGGGCACTAGTGAGTGCTAGTTGTTGTTCTCGGTGATAACAGCACGTCCAAGTAAAATAACTCGCTCTCTAATTGTTCGTTGTAAAGGGGTGTCTGTACAAACACCCCAACCAATTCCCTTACCCCTTTCAATGAACACATCTTTTCAGAAAGTAACTAGAGTCAACGGTATTTGAAGATTGATTACAACTAGACAATTTACAAACATAAGCTTGAACATAAAAGGACCACTGTATTATAGGTTTTCTTAGTAATTTCCAGTTTGAATAGACTCGTTTGAGAGGTTGATTTATAGGAAGGGGGTGGGGCTGCTCATTACCGGAACCCATCTTTATGAAAGCAGGTTTTCTTAACACTAGAGGGCAATTTTTGTCTGGAAGGTAATTTTTGTCTGTTTTTAGTAAAACCACCTTTAAAGAGTGATGTTTTTAAAAATGCCTACTTGATATCGATGTTGTCATTTGGGACTGCACGTATCTCTTTCCATGTTGAAGGACTCAAGCTCTCCCATTGAACGAAGCCATTTTAACCTGTAGGCTGTGGGTCTGGTTTATGTTTGTCTGGGCCCCAGATACTACCTAATATATTCCTACACCCTCCCATGGGATTGTTTGTTCAACAAGTACAAGTGTTTGCTGAGGGAAAACATTACATACAGTTCTAGTACACCTCATAGGTGGTAAAGTCTGATTTTCATGGGAAGCCCGTGTTTTGAAAATTGGAAAGTCATGTTTCCACAATGGTGGGAAAAAGAATTACAATTGTATTTACATTCTTAGTTCATTTAATAAATAATTGCCTGCTGCGGTGGTCGCATGGTCTAAGGCGTCACTCTCACAGCAGACTAGACTGCTGACAACAGGGAGATCGGGGTTATAATCCCGGTCGAGTGTACTGACGGTGATTTTCCAAAATGATTTTCTACTCTCCCTCCACGCAAATTCGGGTACTCTTCTTCTAAATTTAACCTTCCTCATCCTTAACTCATCAGCGTAATAATTACCTTTAGTTATAACCCGAACGGGTGGTATGACGCCGTGATAAAAATATAGTAGCGAGAAACTATACATTAGTTCGTAAGTAAGTAATATTGGAAACTTTTGACAACTTTTAGACAGATTTGAAATTTATAAATAATAATTAAAAAAGGAAATGTTTCTAGAATACCAAGTTTTAGTGACTTTCAATCATTGATGGTGGTCTGATGTGGGATTCCTATATTTAAAAAAAAGAGGGTTTGGCATGGTGCACATCAGTCCATATTGTATCACATTGCATCGTCAGGTGTTTTATTTTTATATTATGACGCGCACTCGACTATGCAAATTGAATCAGCTCATTTCTATATATTTTGCCACGAAAATTGGGAAATCTCAAATCTTGAATATTTTTCCAGCCTGTGCGTAGCAATTTGAGCTGATTTGATATTACTTATTAGTTATTATCAAGGATGTAGAAAGCTCATTTTGTCTAGGGGACTTTCCAATAGAAAGTTAGCTTATTATGTCGATATATGCGTGTGTGGAAGAGGAGTTTGGGATAAAGAGTGGCGTATGATCTTAAAGTTTACGAAAACTACTATACTTTTCTCAGGCATACTCATTTTTTTTAACTCAATTTGTTTTTCTAATAATGTTCATGTTTATTTGTTAAGGAGTAGTAGTAATTGATAATATGGTTAATTCTTCGTTTTTAATCCCTTCTTCTTATTATATATATACTCTTCTATGACGACGACATGTTTCAGTGAATTTTACATCATCTTCAAATCTGAGGAAAGCCATTGTAATTTAAAATTATTGTATAAAAATATCTTATGAAATTATGGATTTAAGAATCAAACAATAGAAATGGAAATAGTTAAGAGAAACTATAATGTGATATACGAAACATTAAATAGATAATCATTTAAATTAACAAGCTTATAAATACCTTATCTCTATTAAAGGTGATAAATTTTACTTTATACTATCGGAAAGTTTTGAAAATTTTATCTAGAGAGATGATCAACAATATGTATAAAGTTACCAATATGAAGAAATAAAATTAAACAATTGATTAAATTATAGTGTTGCTAATGTGACGCAGAGTGTTATTTGTATGATAAGTAAATATATATAGATATATTATTGTGATTTTATTATAAGATGAGACAGATGAATTTACGGTGTTATGCCTTTTGATTATATTTAGAATTGATTTAAGTTGGGATGGAGGGATAACAAGTGTTGTATGAACGGGGATTATTTTTTTTTAGTTTGATATGTTGAGGCAGCTTTCTAATTGTGTCACTGAGGGACTTATTTTCATTGACACAATTAGAAAGTTGCTTCAACACATCAAATTAAAAAATAATCCCCGTTCATACAACACTTGCTATCCCTCCATCCCAAATTAAATCAATTCTAAATATAATCAAAAGGAATAACACCGTAAATTCATCTGTCTCATCTTATAATAAAATCACAATAATATATCTATCTATATTTACTTATCATACAGATAACACTCTGTGTCACATTAACAACACAATCCATTTAATCAATTGTTTAATTTTATTTCTTCATGTTGGTAACTTTATACATATTGTTGATCATCTCACTAGATAAAATTTTCACAACTTTCCAAATAATCTTTCATTTGAATGTTGACAGAGCAAGTTTTACAATAGGAGGTTAAAATAATCTATCTTTTATGTCAATATAAAAATAGTAACTAATTAGTACTATAATAGTGACATAAAATGAATAGTAACTCTAAATACTTTTGTTTGAATAAGTTTTTTTTTGCGTCGCATCTTACTACCCATTCGGGTGAGATGAGAATGAGTAAGGTATAATTTTGAGGAAATGTATTCAACTATGCATGGAATGAGAGTGAGTAGCCATAAAAAACCACAATAAGTACACTAGATAATCATATATATAAATATAAGAGCTACGCTTAAATTAACAATAGCTTGTGTTTAGCCCCACCTTTTTTTACAATAGTTTAATTTGTTTTAGAGAAGTTAGGACTAAATATGTTATTCTAACTCTACTAATAAACTTTTTTTGAAAATATTTGGTGTGATTATCGAATATAGTGGTTCTCAAACCATGATTTACAGACGCGATTATAGGGAAAATAAATTATGTGAAAGAATTGACGATTACAAACATTAATGAATGTCAACACACAAGTTGCAGATCATTGTAATTAAGGGAATTTCCGTTTGGAGGAGACCACAATTCACTTAATTTATATTAGTTGAAAAATGACTCGTGGACATAGGAATCGATCCCGGAACCTTTGGCTTAATGCGATAATGCTCAACCACTGAGCTATCCAGGATTCATCCCATACTCCATTAAATCAACACTACTTTTTACTACTACTTTACATGTAAAATATGCATAAGAAACAAAGTAAAAAGCACTGGTTTTTACTGGTTGTTAAACACGTTCTGCGTAAATTAGGTATACATTAATAGAATTTCCAGCCACGGCCAGTGGACTGGTAGTAATTATATTTAGGTGGGGGTCCACTTGTCCATCAAACACTTATCAAATGGTCCACCATTGGGAAATGTTTGAGAGACTCCGTTTCTAAAAAATAATAACTAATGCCTATAAACAATACCACGAGGAACTTCAACACGGGCATGGTGTGGTAATTCAGTTTGCATTTTTTTTTGTATTTTTTGGTATCTAAAACTATTGTGGTCCATAGTTATG
Source organism: Timema podura (assembly GCA_033556935.1). Classification (NCBI taxonomy): domain Eukaryota; kingdom Metazoa; phylum Arthropoda; class Insecta; order Phasmatodea; family Timematidae; genus Timema; species Timema podura. The sequence continues at coordinate 81,454,409 of JAVRXN010000010.1, forward strand.
ACATTATAGATTACAAATTTGTTTGAATGTTGGCTTTCCTAATTTTTGACTCAAACTTGTGTGACACATTTTTTCCGTCTAGTTTAATATAGTTTAATTCTTGCCTTTTTGTAAATTCGGTCCCTATGGCATAATATCAATTAGTTTTCTGTGGATACTATCCTAATTTCTGATGAGTTTGACCAAATGTAAATTAACACTTTGTATAAAGCCTTCAACATTGCCATGATCCAAATATGTTGATGAGATTGACCAATTTTTCGTGCACCTGTTTCGATGTAGAAGAATCAGTTTGGCAGTAGAGGGACATTGTTCATTAAAATATCAATATTTTTTCCATATGGCTAAAGATAAAAAAATTTTTGCTAGGTAATTAATAGTGGTTCTTTCTAATGAAATATGCAATTGGATTGGATTGAACTTTGGTGACGAATTAGTATTAAAAACTAACCCTGAGATTACTGTAAAATTCTTTTGAAACAATTTTTCATGTGCAAATAAAATAAATACACCCATTCTTCAAAATCCATATGATTTAGAAAACCCTTTTATTTCAAATGAGTGTAATAGAAGTGAAACATAAAGCTTGTACAATGTAATGGAAAGTGCAATTAATTTGTGGACCTTCCTTATTCTCACCAAGGAGTATTATGAATAACTAGCAGTGTCACTCGTGTATCGTACTGGTAATTTTTTTTTTATCGTATGGCATATACGACATGACATCCAAGTTCGGTCGCCTTATGTGTAGACTATTTGTCACTCTGGTGGCAGAGAACGTTGCCCAGGGTACACCATAAGAGGCTGTCTACACGTCGTACCCGCAATGAGATGATGTGATTATAGTTATTACGATGTTGTGAAGCCAGGGTGAGTCTTAACCTAACTTAAGCCTAGTTATAAAAACACTGGTGACCGTTGGGATCATTCCCCTTAAGGGATAAATACCCAAGATACCAGCTGGAAATCGAACCCGGGACGCCTAGGCTAGTAGCCAGGTGCACTGACCACACCACGGGGCCGGTTAGTTAAGGGGGTGTTCCTTCTTGAGGCAGGATGGAAGGGAAAGCGAGTTAAAGTCCATGTTTTATGTATTTTTATAACAAAATAAATTTTTGGACCAATAAATTAAATATTTCTTCAGTAAAAACATTTAGCCCAATTTCCTACATATTTTAATTTCAAAATTTTTTGAAAATTTGTCATTGACATCTAGTCATTTGAACAGAAACTTTTTTAGCACCGCTTCTCACTTTCTGTTCAGGTTATAAGCATATGCACTAACTATGCTAATGAGTCAGGGATAAGGAAGGTTGAGGTAAGATGAAGTGTACCCGCATTTTCGTGGAAAGAGAGTGGAAAACAATTTAGGAATACCACCCTCAGTACACTCGACTGGGATTAGAACCCCAATCTCCCTGTCACTGACAGTCTAGTATATTGCGAGAGTGACGCTTTAGACCATGCGGCCACCGAAGGAGATAAGAAACTTTTTAAATGAAGAGGAAAGTTCTGGTCAATGTACGCACAGATATTCATAAAATTGTTGAGTTGTGTAGAAAATTAAGCTAAATATATAAACTGAAGCAACATTTTATTTATGATGGTCAATAAATTATTTTTCTCATAAAAACTGCAAACATACCAAGGCTCACATTCAACTCTATCCCGCTTTAAAGTAGCATTGCGGTTTCATAGCTCTGGTGTGCAGCTTGCTTTAATATAATATATTAGGTGACCTGGTGGTCTAGGGGTAAGGTGTCAGACTTCTGTGCTAGGGGTCCGGGGTTCAATCCTCGGTCCCGGCACAGATTTATCTGATTGCCAAACCCTTCCTTCACCTCTGACAAGATGTGTATTAATCACAATTTGTGAATGTGAGGAATGCCAGGCCTCCACCGTGGTTCGGATTCCACGTTAAACTGTAGGTCCTCCATTTCATCTCACAATCACCCTACCATTGCACATTAGCGTAAGTGCGTATAACCCGAACGGGTAGTAAGACGCGGTGCTAATAATAATAATAATAATAATAATATAATATATTAGGAATATATGAGAAGGATGATCAAGATATACTCGCATCATTGGTCACATGGTATAAGGAGTCACTCTCACTAAAGGCTGGAGTGGTGGTAATGAGGATGTCAGGGTTTGATTCCCTATAAGATGAACTAAGTTTTTTTGTATCAAAATTGTTTCCCAATATCCCTCCATGGAAATGCGGGTACATTTATATTAAACTTTACAGTCCTCATCCCTATAAGCCTACTATTACTTTAATTATTATTTAAATATACTGAACGGATAGTAAGACAGTAAGACGCATCGCAAAAACACAGTGGTTACACGTGAAATGGCAGGCCATTCCAGTACACCTTTTAAACAACCAAATAATCCAGGGAAGAATTATTGTGGTCAATAGTAATGGGTCTTAAGGCGGGAATATAGGTAATATGAGGAAAAACCAGTGTTTTTGCAGTTTTTGGCAAAACTTTTTTTTCGTCAAAATAAATAAATATTGCTTCACATAGTGATATCAACAATTATTGTTGAATATGTCATGAGCATAGCGGCATTAGCTAAGAAGCTTTTTAAATGAAGAGAAAAAGTTGTAATTAAATTCCAAAACTTCCTTGACAGATATTCAAGAAATGCTTTGGTCAACATAAACTCTTTGTTTCTACTGGAGAAATATTTGATTTATTTTGACCAAAAAAATGTGGTTATAAGAACCACCAAAACACATCTTTTCTTGCGCTCCCTACATGCATCACCACTTAAACCATTATGATTATATTCCTCCAAACCAGACCTACACGCTTTATTGTGCAATCATTTCAGTGCTCTTTACAAAGTTTTGAGGTAGTATAGCTGTAATAGCTTAAAACAGGTATTTAATCATCTCTTATTTTCAGGACTATCAAGATTATTTTTAATAATCCCCTCTTAACTTTAAATCAAGTTCTAAATACAAGTGAGTGATTTAAATAAAATATATGAAAAAAATAACTGAAAATTAATACGGATCATGTTGTAGGAAACGGGCTAATTGGTTCCCCCCATCTCCTCGAAGATAGTGAAAGTCAATGGCACGGATTCGTTCCATTGACCTCTAGTGTTTAAGCAGTAAATCATCGTAAATCTATATGATTTATGTTGTTATAAACTTAGGGCGATGAAATACTTTCAACGAGAAACTTAAGACACCAAAACCTGAAGAAAAAAAAACAAGAATTGAAATAAAAATATGAGATAGAAATGCGAAAAATCTACTCAAGGAATCTTATGTTACTACGGAATGCAGCGTCACCATGGTAACGGCGTAAAGCGATTTGCGCATGCGCTTGGCATTTACTTTTAGGCAAGGGGAAAAGGGGAGGGGAGGATAGGTCGGACCTACATTGGGTCGGACGCACCACGCGGCTGGAAAATCCAGCAGTATGAGGCGAGGGTAGGGCTGGAGCGGTTATTCAGGTTATGAAACTAGACGTGCAAGCGTGCCTGTCACCACGCTTTCTCCCAGAAACAATCGACAGGCGTGGGAGGAGAATTGTTAACGTCTAACAACATAGTCGGACAGAATCTTTGAATGAAATCCACAACTCTCTAATTTCCAAATTTAAAGTTTCAAAACAGTATATTTAAGGGCAGTAATTTTTAAGTATATACTTCATTTCTGTACTGTAAATATTAACGCTTTTAATTCAATTTTTCATTAGAATAATAACGTTTTGAATTATACTCTTTTTTAATGTCCAATATAGAACTACTCTTTTACGCTCATTTAAAATAAAGTCAGTGAAATGTGTCTACGATCTTTCCGTTTGTGACTGTCTCATTGTCTTGTCATCTCGACGTCTTTTCAATCTGGGTCAATGTTTTACATCTATACCTATGAAAACGTGAGTACTAAACCTGAACTAAGGGTTGTGGGTTAGCATTATTTTAGTATCTCCCTTACTTTTCAAGTAACTAAGAGGAAATATTCTTTCAAATCTTCGAGAACACTTCAGTACTCTACCCAGAAATTTTGTTTTGTGACGGAGGGCTCGTAGTTAAAGGTGGGCATGTAGGGAACGCGAGAAAAAATAGTGTTTTTGCAGTTTTTATAGTCAATTTTTTTTGACCAAATAAATAAAATATTTCATCAGTATAAACATAGCGTTTAATTTTATTCACATGGTGAAATCAATAGTTATTGAATATTTGTCATGAGCATAGTAGCATTAGATGACAAACTTTTTAAATGAAGAGAAAAAGTTGTCATTTAATTCCAGTACATCCTTGACAGATATTCAACAACTGTGGGGGTCACCATGTGAAAAAAATTAAACTCTATGTTTGTACTGAAGCAATATTTAATTTATTACGACAAAAAAATGTTGTTCTATATAAACTGCAAAAACGTTTACCTTTTCTCGTGTTCCCTAAAATAGTTCTACTTGTTAGGGGGAACATTTCTTTGTTAATATAGGTTATCTAGCTTATTGAGGGCTAAAATTAGATGATAGTGTTGGGTTTTATGTACTTGTAAAGTTATTTTCTTATCTCTTAAAATGTTTATAAAATATACTTTAAACTCTCGCAAACAAAAATCATTGGGACAGATAAAAGGTAGTTTTTGCTGGGGAGAATGGGGTGTTCATTCAATAAAATGTTGAGGGTTTATAGGCCCTATCGATGTTTTTGTTTATTGTTTGAGCTTGTAGTGATTAATATGATTGTATTACTTGACTATTTAATGAACATACCAATTTATTCTCTTTCTCTCCCCTCTTTGTTTATCAATCTTTTTTTTAGCTTTAAGTTGAGGTTTATTTTTCTCTCTTTCTCTCATTTATTTATAGTTTGTCCTCTCTTTCTCGTGCCTTATATATAGTTTATTATATATATATATATATATTGCCTATAAATATTTTTTTTACATCCATTACAATTTCCAGTCTGTGGCCTGGGTCGATTTTTTTATTCAAGCCATGTATTTTCCACTACCGGCTGGCTAGGCCTTTCATAGCTTCATATGCTTTATAATATATCTTAAGACTAGGACAAGAACAGCATACAGTACCTGGCCATTAATTGATCACCATGAAGGTGTAAGCCCACATTTCATCAATGATTAATTTTTTGGCCATGCCGGGAATCGAATCTGGGATCCTTATCGAAGTAGACAAAAACACTTTACCGTCTGAGCTGAGGTTTCAGATTATTTTTTGGATGTTGTTCACTAAAACTGATTTAGCACCTTAATATGTTGGCAGATGTTATTAATTGCTTTGCGTCTAGAATTTAGTGAAGATGCACCAACATCAGCATGAAAAAAGAATGGAAAATTATTTAGGAAAAAAAAAGCTAATAAGTCAGCTTTCATATTGGATGAAAGTGACGAAAAACACACGATGCATGCAACATGACACATGACCTTAAACAATACTTCACCATACCCGCCTCGGTGGCGTAGTTGGCTAACGCGCCAGTCGTGTTGAGCCAGACCGCCGAGGACGGGGAGATCGAGGTTCGAATCTTGGTCGGGTGAACTGGGGCTGGTTTTTCCTAAATGGTTTTCCACTCTCCCTCCACGCAAATTCGGGTTCACTTCCTCTAAATTCAACCTTCCCAATTCCTAATCAATTAGTGTAATTAGTACTTAAGCGTATAACCCGAACGGGTAGTAAGACGCGGTGCTAAATAAATAAAAAAAATACTTCACCAATGATTAAACACTGCTATACAAGTGATATCACTTCAGACCGAGAGGTGCATGACACATACTGAATGCAGCATGTGTCACGCGCCCCGCCGTGATCTAATAGGCTCGTTAACTGTTCCTTGTTTGACGTGCAGCAAGCGTTTAGTTGTCGCTAGGGATGGGATATTTCCTCTTTCTGTGACGACTATGATTTTTAAATATATGGGATTTTACCAGTGATTATTTACAGTGACTGGCAGTCACAGTGTCTTGTTGGACCAACATTTTGTTACTGCCACCGCTCTTTACTATACTTGTGTACCCGCTTCGGTGGCCGCATGGTCTAAGGTACTATTATCGCAGTAGGCTAGACTGCCGATGACTTGGAGATTGAGGTTCGAATCTTGGTCGGGTGTACTAAGGTTGGTTTTTAAAAAAAAATGGCTTTCAACTCTCTCTCTAAGCAAATGCGGGTACACTTCCTCTTAATATACCCTTTAAAATCCCTAAAACCATTAGCTTTATTAGTACATTAGCGTATAGCCCGAACGGGTAGTAAAACGCGGTGCTAAAAAAAACTACTACTATATGTCGTTTCTTCTTTCGCCTTCTGATAAATTACATTAGGGGTGGATTCTCTTGATCAGACGACTCCATTACGAATGGAAGCATCCATGTGCTATGTGCTTTGTGCTATGTACTATGTGATATGTGCTATGTGTCAATCTTTCTGAACATCTGTGTTGCATGTCACATGCTGAATGTTTAGTACACCCAGCAGGATTAGAACCACTACTTCCTTTTCATCGGAAAAACAAACCAGAGGAGGCTGACGCCGTAGCTTACATGTTCGTATATAATTTCAGAGTAATGTACCGACATTTTATGAGGTGAGGGGTGAACAACTGTGGCGCTGTTAGAAAAAAAACTCTCAACACCTAGCTGGGATTTGAACCCAGACCTCCACAACAACAAACTCGACAAGATAAACCTGAAATTTGGTCCTCATGACCACCGATGCACGATATTATTGCCGATAGTATAATAAATTGTCTAAATATGCATTCATTTATATTGTTAATTTTTTCTTTTATTTAGCATCGTGTCTTACTACCCGTTTGGGTTATACGTTTAAGTACTAATTACACTAATGAGTTAGGAATTATAAAGGTTGAATTTAGAGGAAGTGAACCCGAATTTGCGTTGAGTAAGATTGGAAAACCATTTAGGAAAAACATCCCCCAGTTCACCCAACCGAGACTTGAACCTCGATCTCCCCGTCCTCAGCAGTCTAGCTCAACACGAAACTAGTGCGTTAGGTAACTACACCACCGAGGTGGGTTATTGTTAAATTAATCTAGGTAATATTGTTTACTAAGGTTTGTCTAATTATATCATATTAGTAATTTTTATTTGTATCTTTTCTGTAAACATTATGTTTGAAATATTAAGTAACAGTGTTTGTGCACAATTTACTAAGTTTATAAAGTGGTACTTATGTTAATTATATTTACTAATGATTGATTGATTTTATCTATATTCTTAACATATTTAGTATTCCAGCATTATTTAAGACATTGTAAATTGGAGTTAATTTATTCATTCATTATAGTTATTATAAAAATACCTTGCCCTATAGGCCTACTGCAACCAAGAATACTATTTTATTTGCTCAAATGGACTAAAGTGAAGATATGATTGTATTTTTAATATTATATATTTTACCACCAATTTAATATGTTAGAAATCTAACTAAAATGTCTAAATCCAATTATTAGTTGTTTTATTAACATGCACCAGCAATATTTATATTTAAATTAAATAAAGCGGTACATCTAAAGAAAATTACAATTATTAGATTTTACTAGCCAAAATATAGCCTTTACAAGCCAACATATTTCAACATGGCCTACATTTTAATAACTGTACAAACTATAAGGCCCCCCCCCCCTCCCCAATATAATTTATCTGTGCAACCAATTTATTGAGATTTTTTATTTCAAAAAGGATTATACAATACTCTCAAAGAGAGAATTTGAATTTCATTCAATATACTGAAAGTGAGTTAGGAATGGTAGGTAATAAAATGAATACGACACAAGTGTATATAGTTTATCATTATTCTAATTTGAAACACAGATTTAAAAACACTTTCTTTAGGTAAACGAGCCTTAAATGAATTTTTTTACTACAAACAAGTACGTATATAATTTTATTTATCATGTACAAAATTTTCAAGATATTAAATCTAAATTGAATCGCTAAAAACATTTTTGAAAAGTTAAGAATTTTCAAAAATTAATCATTAGTAAACCATTATTAATTTTATAGCTAGAATTAAAATCAAGATTTGTTCTTTAGTCATGACCATATACATCAAACCGTTTCAGTTTTCTCCCCAGATAAAAACAGACATTCAGCGAGACAAAAATAAAAAGTGAGAAACAAAATTGTAAACCCATTTTTTTAATCTCGAACGCACATAAAACGTATAATTACAGCGTAACCTCGAGCTCTAAAATGTCAATGATTACAATACTTTTACAATATGAGACAGCAAGAAGATCTATAAAACCCTACAGGTCACCACATACTTGACTGGTATGTTTACTCTCGAAGGAAGGAAATAAATGACAAGGACAGTCTGACACGAAACAGTCTAGCCAGGTAATACGAGAATGTGCTGAAGTTGCAAGTAGAGATGAACCATTTTCTGCTTAGTTTTCGATCTGAAAATCTAATATAATTGTATTACAGGAATGTAGTCGTTAATCCTTTTTGGTTATAATATGGAAATATTAAGATGGAATGGAAGAGATTTAAATTAAAATATTTTTGCCATTTTTATAGCAAAGCACCCTTTTGGAAAAACAAAAAAAAATCTCTAACTGTAGCGGATATATTTAGTTTAATTTGATACACATGGGCATTACGGAATTAGAGAACTATTATTTTCTTTTTATTAAAAAAATTATTCATTAAATGCAACAATACTCATCAGGGTTGCCCTTAGCAGACGTGGAGCCTTAGGCAAATTTCCTTTGTGGGGCCCCCAGAAATACCTAGACCCCCATTCCCCCATCAAAAATTAAATGAAAAATCAATTTTTGTTTAATATTATTACAGTAGCTTGCACGTATATACCAATTTACAGCCGTATAAAGTTTCAAGGAAATGCTCTAAAAGGTAAATACATTGTAATAATTAATGCTAGAAGCACTGTTTCGATACATAAAAAGGCTGATTTATCCCCCCTAATTAGTTAGATTTTATTCACCAACGAAATTGATCTGTATAAAGGTAGGGGAAAGTTGCCTATATTGTACCACCACCTAAATCGTACCACCATTGATTTTCTGGGAAATGATTATGGTAGAGTGCTCTAGGGCTTATGTTTTGAACATCCCATTGTTTTAAGTAGCTCGCGAAAATATTACACTGGTATGACCGCGTTGAATGCTTTTATTAATGTTATTTAGTTTCAGTGGATCTGGATGTAATTTTTGGACTTTGTATCTAAGGAAATACTGAACCCGAAGGTATGTTTTACTTGTTTTCATGAATATATTATTGTAATATAACCAATTCTACAAGAAACCTATGGTTTATTCTTATCGTAGCGATAGTTTGAGGTTATAAATAAGGTTATGTTTAAAGCTCCAGGATGTTGCCTAAATCGTACCACAAGTGGGTTCCTAATTCGTACCGGTACGAATTGGGGGCCTATAATCTTCCTTGTTCCATATTTGCTATTTTTTACCAAATTTTTATTAAACACCACGATAAACATAAATAACGCGCGTGTCCGTGTGTGTTACAGAATGACGAAGCGAAAATATGGAGCTTGGAGTGAATCGGATATGGAACGAGCCCTCGCAGCTTATAGAAATGGGGACATGGGTTTTAATGAATGCTGTCGCCAATACGGTATTTCAAAGCCAACTCTCAAGCGCTACTTAGACTATGTCCCTCCCATGTTAATTTTTAAGCTCATGAGAATGGCTAATGAATTAAAAGTTGGGGCTCCACCTGAGGTTTCTGAAACAGGCTACATAAACAGTGACCTCTTCATCCAGTGGCTAAAACATTTTATTGCTGCCGTCAAACCAAACAACGATAATAAAATTCTCTTAGTTCTAGACGGCCACACAACACATTCAAAGATCTTGGAAGCTTTGGATATAGCAATAGAAGCCGGAGTAATTATGTTGCAGTTGCCTGGCCACACAACGCATCGGGTTCAGCCATTAGACAAGTCGTTTTTTAAACCACTGAAAGGGTTCTACACACAAGTGGTTGAAAAATGGCTTCGTACCAATCCAGGACTGTGTGTTACACAATACCAGGTGACTCAACTTGTGGCAGAAGCCTATGCAAGGGCAGCGACAGTTGAGAATTCCATTAATGGATTCCGTGGATGTGGAGTCTGGCCAGTTGACCGTAATGTGTTTAAAGACTCTGACTTTTTACCAGCTGAATATCTTGAGCCTTCAGAAGATACCAATGTAGATGCACCACTTACTAAAGATGTCACCAATGGACCACCCACTGCACCTACTGCAGATGAAACCAATGACCAACCGGATGTTGCAGTAAAGCCAAAGGCTGGACCAGCCAACACTTCTCAACTTAATGTGTCAATTGAAGATATCTCACCAATTCCCAAACCCACCCAAAAAAAAGTGTCAAAACGAGGTGGGTTGACAAACAAAGGCCTACAACGAGCTACTGTGCTATCAAGCAGTCCATACAAGAATGATTTGCAAACAGCAAAAGAATTGCAAATGGCACAGGCCAAAGTAAAACAGTTGAAAATGAAAATAGAGAAGGCCAAAGCAAATGAATTGAGACTGGCAAAGCCCAAGATAAAAAAGAAGTAGCCAATGCTAAGAAAAATGTTTCATCTGTGTGGAGAAATTTAGAAAAAGCAGATCTGCAAACCAACGGAGAAAGCCTACCATCTACTTCAACACAACCTGATGTTAGTATTGAAATCCAGCAAGAAGAATGGTTTTTTTCCGTATGTGAAGATCATTCTGTTGAGGACATGGTGCAGTGTTTGGTGTGCTGGTCCTGGGTGCATGAAAGATGTGCAGGGGTCAAGTCAGGATTAAAACAGTTTATTTGTGTGGACTGCAAATATAAAAAGTTTTGATAAACATTTAAATACTAAATCATACCTCTGTACCGTGATTATTAATAGGTGTTCTGTCACACGACAGATTAATTATTTTGTCAGTGAACTTAGACTGCCCATGCGTCCTGTCCTCCACCTCTTCCTTTAGCTCCCAGCATTTTCTTCCTTCCCTAAAGTCATCCAATATTTGAAACCTTCTTCTTACTAAGCTTCTCTTTCCCTCAACCTTGCCTTCAATGATGTCATGCAGAAGATAGTGCCTCCTAAGAATGTGTCCTATCCAATTAGTTTTCGTCCGAGGAATCACACTACAATGTAGTATAATATTATATTTTTATTAGTAGCTTCTTCCTAATAAATACTGTAGTGGTACGATTTAGGACATGGGTGGTACAATTTAGGAAACCTGTTTCCTATATCGTACCGATTGCAGCCAGTTAGAAAAATCGCTGTATTTATTTCCAATTACATCCTTTTGAGCTTGAAACAGTACAAATATATCAGCAAATAAGTACAGGTTTGTGTAAAAATACACTTAATATCATAGGTTAGTATTTATGGCAAATAAAAATTAAAATTTAAAAAGTGGTACAATATAGGCAACTTTCCCCTACAAGGAACAACTTTATACCATGATTGAATTAAATCGATACATAATTTCAAAAGTTATCGTGAGATATATCCACCACAGACAGACAAACAAATGCAAATCGGTGGAGTTAAAACGGAGAACCCGCTTCACTCGTTCAATAAATCAAACCACATGGATATGTTTTTATTTATTTTTACACTCTTTATTTGCTAGATCACCTATACAGGAAGCCTACTATATAAAGACGCAAGCAAAAATTTCCACCCCAACTTTTTTCCCTTGTCACCTAAGCAAGCTCGGGGCCCCCAGAATCACGGGGCCCTGTGTTGCCGCACCATTTGCACACTCATAAGTGCGGCCCTGATGCTCATGATGGATATTCGATAACTGTTGAGATTTCTATGTGTAGAAAATTAAACTTAACATATCAACTAGATAAATATTTTATTTTATTTTGGCCAAAAATATGTTTTGTTATAAAAAAAAACTACAAAAGTACTTACTTTAACTTGCTTCCTATTTCATTCCACCTTAACATATCTGGGCTACAGCAGACCAGGGAATCCCGAAGCTAGTGACACTTTTGCATTCAACCACCAAGCACTGCAGTCGTACGTGATTGTGATGAGAGAACTAAAACACCCTGCTGTTGCTTTATTGGAACTACTTTAAATAATATTTCCAGCAGATGCGTTTGGTCCTTGTAAGCATTGAAAGCAATGCTTGCCTACTTTAAGCGAATTTTATGTTTACATATATCTTTTAAATGGCAAATCAAATAAATTATATTATTTTGGCAACATTTTTGTTTGAAATCTGTATTCGTCAAGCATGAATGTGGGCTTTTGGTCAATGTTGTCGTATGCACAGTGTCAATTTACGTCAGTCGGGTGCAGGGGCGCACCCACGGGGAGGGCTTTGGGGGCTGGAGCCCTCCCCCCCCCCCAGCGGAAGGCCCTTCCCCAGAAAATTAAAAATATTACAAAATTATGATAAGTACTATGTTCTGTCAATTAATCAATTATATTTTGTTTAATTATATTTAATATAAAACAAATAATTGTGTGCAGTAATTAGGGCTTTTCAAAGGAATACTTTTTCTGTTGATTTTTAACTTTACTGTAAATTTGCACTTAAATGAAAACTGGATCTGTGATACCGTAATATTTTCTAGAAATTTTTTAAGTCATTACTCTTTGTACATAAAGTCTTGAAGTGGGTACAGTCATTGAAATTATTATTTAGAGCAATTATGTAAACACTATTGTATCAGGAATAGGGGAAAGGGTAATATAATTATATTATTATATGCCCCCACCCCCACCAACTTTAAATCCTGGGTGTGAAGAAAAATGTGTAAACACAGACCTGTTAAACAGTGGAGTACACAGTGTTAAAGGGTAGGCCTAGGATCCAATTTTGGTATAAATTAACTTGAATATTACCATTTGCATCCTTTGAAATAAAAAAATTTCCCTGAGGAGAAACCCCCGGACCCCCACTTTTTAGGGGGCGTCGTTGATTCTCTATCTTTCTTATCCCCCTACTTCTAATCAAATTTCCAAATACTACAGTAATGAAAATATATAATGGTTCAATTATAAAAATTATTATCTAAAAAGCCCACCCCCCCCCCAGCTCAAAATCCTGGGTGCGTCCCTGGTCGTGTGTTCAGGATGCTTTAATTGGTCTTGATTCTCATTATTCAAGTTTTTTTAATCTTTTGCTTTCTGCTCATATTTTTTTTAAATTTAGAACTTTTTTATGTATTCAACATGATAATTTTAGACACCTTAAATTATTTGAGTAAATAATTTAAAGCCCAACTATATAAACAAGCCTCAGAACATTTTGACCCTGACCCTACATCCAAAGCTGCTCACCCAAGCTACCAAATGCCACTGTTTTCTAGTGTTAACGTGTTCAGGATAAATTAAACTGAAGTGAGAACTTTAAAACATTGAAATCTTTGGAAAATTTCCCGGAAAAATTTAGATGAAATTTTTCATCTCGTGTCTCTAGTTACACGATTACTCGTGGCCGTATCCAACGTTTAACAAGATTAAGACGTATACTAAACTATTGCTAAATGTATCCTCAGCGCCGAGTTCTTAGCGACTGTTATTTCTGTCAAAAGATAATTCTTCTTTTCTTTGAGACGTGGCAGCTACATTTATACTTTGAGCAAATAAAGTCCCAAGTTTTATCAAGTATCCAAAACGTGGCAAAAGGGCGTGCTGCCTGATTTTTGAAAGCTCTTTTAAAGTGTGTGTGGGGTGAGGGGGGGGAATCAACTGAGAGATGGCCCAGGAGTAAAATGTTAAACCCTGGATGAATCTATAAAAGCGGTTTTCAAACTGTGGTCCACGGCGGTCTATCAGGTGGTCAACTCCTGGTAGCACAGGAAAATGAATATATGACATAATCGTATTTGTTTTCTCAAATAGTCTTTAATAGTTTTAGACTAAGTTTACAAAAACAAGTTAATCAGTAATCTAAACTCAATTGATCTTTATTATACTATCATATAAATACTTCCTAGATATCGATTTTAAACGAAGTTGCTAGGTCAATTAAAAAAAATTACCCGACATTAAACTATTCTTTATTTGAAATCTTCAAATCTAAACACTACCCCGAGGACAAACATAATTTTTTTGGTCTATGGGGCACATAAAACGTAAGGCTTCAGCAATATCTCTAGATCGAAACTTTTCATTTAGATTTTTTTTTTCTTTATTAAACTGAAATAGTGAAATAAATCAAAAGAATACAATATTGAGAGGCTAGCTAAGCTAACTATACTTTATTCACAAGTTAATTCCAATTTTCATAGGAAAAGCTGACATTCATTAAATATTACAAGAAATATTGGTGTTATTTTATTAATAATATGTTTCAAAAGTTACAGAATACATAACTTGACTTGACAGTAGATTTTAAGTAAAATTTTATATTTGTCAGATGAGGGCTCGTCTATGGAAATTGAACTGTAAAATGTGGATATTAAACAAAGTTATATGAATATGCTGTCTTCCTGCTTGATAAACACGTTCAATAGAAAATGTACTTCTTCAACAAGTAACAAGTAAAGTACATTCACCCCTCTAATTTACTTAGATGACAGCTCAAAAAGTTACTATAAATAGTCCCTAATGATCCCTACGCCAACAGCTGACATAAGTCTCTTTGGATAACTGTGATGGAAACATATGGTAATGTATGAATGTGATAGTTAACCACAATAATTTAGGCAAATATTATTTATATTTATTTGAGGTTGGGCACAAATCTTATTTATCATTTAATTCCACTTATAAAAAATATTATTCACAGCACTTTCACAAAAGGTCTAACAAATTTAGCTTCAAAATGGTGACTGACGAATTATATCATGTGATTGATCATGACGCAAACAAGTTCCTTACAATGGTGCACCCACACAGTGGATAAAAATATTTTATTAAGTTAAATAATTCGAAATACAATAAAATAATAATAAAATTATATATTATATAAAAATTGACAAGTATTTTCTCTTTTACAAGTAAATACGATGCTTGTGTTGAAAGGTATTATTGTATGAACTATATTATACATCATAGATAACATTCCAAAACGAAGGTTAAGAAGGCCTACTTTTATTTATGTTTAAAATATTGTTTAAGATTGGATAAAAAGCAATTATTAAACGTAATGAGAGTGTGAGAAAACGTAAGTTTACATTATTTTAGATGTAAAATATAACATGTAGTTAAAACTTATCATTAATAACAAAACAGTGATATTTTACAAGTGTTGGCAACCTAAAACCTAAATATGTGATTTTTCAACTGCCATTCAAGTAAAAAAACAGGGTGAATAAATATACTCTAGGTAGTATAACAAGGTGGGTGGTTCGCGTGTGCATCGAATGCTCAAGTGGTTCGCAATTGGAAATAGTTTTAGAAACACTGCCCTATAAATATTTTGGAGAGAGCATCTTACTAGCAATTTTTTTTAAACTAAGTAACTTTATATAGCGTATAAACCGAACGGGTGGTAAGACGTGGTGCTAAAAAAACCTTTATAAGCTATTTAGCGTGGTTTTCTCTTAGAATAATTTTGAAAAGATTCCTCTTGAAGCTCGTATAGCCCGACGGTAGTAAGACGTGGTGCTAAAAAAAACTTTATAAGCTATTTAGTGGTTTTCTCTTAGTGTTTATAATCATAATTAGATTTCAATGAGTCCTTCCAAACACAAACCAATAATTATTTCTTACTTTTTTTGTGTGCAATGAGTATTACTACCTGCCCGGCCTATCCACAGCTCTTTTAGGGATACTCTAAGGGGGAGTGTAAATCACCTTAGCAGTAAGACATTTATACATATACCTATTTTATCAAAGAAAAATCTATAAAATACACATAGGAAGTTTGCTTGAAAGTTTTAAGGAAATAACACAATTCTCGACAGTTGCTGTGATGGGCCAGCTATTAGTGCTTCACAAGCAACACCTTCCAAAATTTCTCGCTATTACATTCTCTTCAAACATTTTGCTTTCGACTGGATTTTTTTTTTAATTCAGTGGGGACAAGTGAAGCCAATCAACTCGTTGATCGACACTTGTCGACTCAGTGGGGAGGTGGCTTTAGCCATACAACTTCTTTTTATCCATCCAAAACTTATCGCTTGCTAGTGCATCTTTTAACGTAGGTACCTCTGTTTTGAGAATGAGGACGACTATACCAGCTCTTAAGAGCCTGAAATAGTGTGAAAATTATTTTCTAAAATGTGAAAAGTATGTTTAAAATTGACAACAACAAAAATATAATTATTTGATCCAATTTGACCAACTGATAGTTTTTTTTTAGATATTTAATTACGTAGTAGTTCCTACAAGATATTATATTACACCTAGATCTGCTTAAAAATAGTAATTTTACTTAAGCACTACTGAAATTTAAATGATCACATTAAGTCTGTTCGTACTAATTCAAATACTTGTTTAAGTTTCGTTATGCATCCCATCTAGCTACCCGTCCAAGCTATTCATGTTAATGTCACTAATGAGGTAGGAATGAAGTAGAACTTAGAGAAGATGTACCCGCATTTGTGTTGAAGGAGAGTAAGAAACCATTTAGTAAAATCACCAACCACAGCTGACAAGCGGCCTGCCTAGGTAGAGAGGTCACCAATTTAGTCTTCTTTGCTAATTATATTTCATAAAAATGTTATGTCAGTTGAAGGGATACTAACTATGAGGATTTATACTAATTGTCAAATAATTTTTAAAATCCTTAGCCAAATATTAATTGGTCTTGTTTAAAGTGCATATAATTCTCTGTTAGTAATTAGAGTAAAAGTAATTAGACTAATTACTTATTGAAGAGGGATTATATTTCAATGATTGTGAATTGATGACGGAAATAAAGAGGAAAGGGAGTTGGGGTAGGCCTTAGCAATTCGATTAGCGTGGGAGCATATTACGGTGCTCTTTTAATAAGTTAATTTAATGAATGAGTAGTCAATTAGCGCCTCTTGCCTGTGCAGTTTCGCGGAAAGACAACCATTTGATTCACACTGTGTTCGCCAACTCTCACCATGATTAGAGTTGATTATATCTATACGTTCTCTTTTATGAGGGAGAAAAACTAATGTTTTTTTTTATGTTGGGATGGAAGGGAGCGCAAGCTAAAATCAGTATGTTTGTAGTTTTTTTTATTAACTTTAGGTTTTTTCCTCCTCTGCGTCCTACCACCTATCTACAGTAGGAATGTGGTATCAAAAGAAAAGTATTGATGCTGTACTCACTAAAAGTATAGGAAGAAAAGTATCGATAATAGTAAGTATCGGTATCAAAACTCAAATAAACTTTTCTGCCTCGTCTCTTGGGGGGATTTGATTGACTACTAAAGTTCTTTTGTTTAGTTTGTGATGACCGTGCTCATTGATAAACGAAGGGAGTAGACTGGTCGCCCCATCAGGTATCAGGTTGTATTGATAACAAAGATGAAAGAACAGATATGAATATGACGAGCTAAAAGAGATTGAATGCTTGAGTTGCTTCTTCTTGTCATGAAGAAATTTAATGAGAATTGAGAAATAGTGTCATTTGTTCTTCACCATAGTAAACATTCCCAGCATAACAAAAAAGTTGTCTCTTTCGATACAGATCCGATACTGGAGTGTAAGTACTAATATCAGTAAAAGTATCGGAAGAAAAGGTATCGGTTAAAAAAATACTAGTATCGAAAGGAAAATATCGATATTAGTAAAGTATCGATATTTTTTTCACATCCCTAATCCAGGGTATACGTATTTTAATCAAGCTAATGTACTAAGAATAATAAAGGTAGAATTTAAAGGAAATGTACTCATTTGCTTGGCGAGAAAGCTGAAAAGCATTTGGGGGTGGGGGGAAGAGAACTTACTACGGCCAACCAGAATTTAACCCCAACCTTCCCGTCACTGGCAAAACAGACTAGATCAGCCTAAAACATTTAGTCCGTGTGTTCACCGATGTGGGTTTGAAGAAGTTAAAAAAGGATTTGGATTCAAAATAATTGTAAATATACACTAAATCAAGTCTTAACAGCTGCAATATTTCAGGAAAATAATATCACATTATGTAGTAGAAACTTTACCGGCATTTTGCTGAGGTTTGACAGAAAATACACTAAATGTCGAAATAATTCAATGTAGTTAGCTCGCTTTAAATGCCAACCTTCGTTTTCAGAATGTGAAATGTCATCCATGTCGTTTCAAACAGTTTGAATATATATATATATATATATATATATATATATATATATATATATATATATATATATATATATAATACATAATATACATACATACATACATACATATTTAAACACAGCGTCTTACTACCTGTTCAGGTTATACGCTTACATGATAATTACTCTAACGGGGTAAGGATGAGTAGGGAAGCATTTTAGATATAATCTACCCGCATTTGTATAGAATGAGAGTGGGAAACCATTTAGGGTAAACCACCCTCAGTAGACCCGACTGGGATTCGAACCCAAATCTCCCCGTCTTCAGCAGAACAGTCTGTCACGAGAGTGACGCCTTAGACCGTTCGGTTTATTGGAATACTAAGCTTGTAATAACTTTGGCATTAGTTGAGTTAATATTGATGATAGTTGCTGTCGATAAAAGGACACTATCCGAAATATTAAACTAATAAATTGAACTCTCAATTACGATTTCCTAAAACGACTACGATATTAACGAGTCAAACTTGAGTAAGATACTGTACTTTAGGGATGGTGTGGTGGTTGAAATTCAGACTCTTGACTCGAAGAGAACTGGTTTTAATCCCAATAGGGTGATTTATCTTTGTTTACAGCTTGTGGTTTTTAGTCGATGGCATATAAATTACGTGCAGAGCTTCCCGGCTCAACCGATGGAAGGATCGTGGTGTAACAGTTGAGCACATGGATTAGAGGAATAGCCAGTATTTTCTTCTTATTGTTATTATTTCACTAGGACCTTTTTGGTTTTCTTGTTTAGGTTAGGTTAGGCTAGATTGTTTGTCAGGTTATTTTTAAATTAGGCCATCTTTTCCTTCTTTTTTTTTTTACAAAATTAACCCTAAACACACTGTATGTACTTGGAGAACTACATAACATTAAGTTTTTAGAAACTTTAAAAAAAACTTTAAATATACTGTATTTATTACACACTGAGAACTTGCTAGAAATTTTTTTAGAATGTAGCTAGAATTCTTAACCGGTGAACCCTAATAATGGTCTAACGTACTTGGGTTCACTGACCACAATCCAATCTGGTAAAAACAATATTCCTCTTCTCTCCACCAGCATTCAGTTCAACTGTTAGCGCGCTCGACTTCTACAGATTCAGAGTCAATGGTGCACTCAGGAATGTACTTTGGGGTGGGCATACTGGCAAGACATTGGCCAAAATTAAATTTTGGGAGGGAGGTGGAAGGGAGCACAGCCCCCAAGAGCCAAGACAATTTATCAATATTTAAAACGTCTAGAAGACATTTGGAAATATTTTCATGATAACCAAGGGCCAATATTAAAAATAATGTAAATTAAGTGGCCTTCCATAAAATGTATCGAAGCTTTTATTTATGTACTTTTTTTACAATTGGGTATTTTGGGAAGAGGTTTTTTTTAAATATCAAGTTAAAGGCCTGATCTTAAATTATGTGAAGTAGAACTAAAATATAGAGCATTGAAGATTTGTCGAATGTATTGGCAATACTTTGTTATGTCTTAAATAAGAAATTAAACATCGCATGGTGTTAAACGTATCTATACAAAAATAAATACAGTGAAAGCACGTTTTTCATAGGTAAAAGCTATCGGGAATGCAAGTTTAATTGTTGATTAAAACCATTCACATAGAATGTATAACCCTCGTTTTTCACATTCGCGATGGTCATTGATGTTTTCAAAACACCGCTAAGGCTCTGGGTAATCTGCTTCTTCATTTATGGCAGTTTTATTTTTATGTATGAAATAAGGCGGTATCAAGTCAATAGAAAATGTAATAATATTGGAAAAATTGCAATTTTTAAAAACTAAAATAGGTTGCTTTAAAAAGCATATATTGGACACCATTTGTGTGAATATTTAGACACTTTTTATGTTTAGAGTTAATAATTTTGACCAAATATTTAGTCTTTAAGGTTCAAATTATGTTCACAAATCTATATTACATAAAATGTTGGTCCTCACCGACTCACTAATAGACTTAATCAGAAACCTAAGCTACTACTAAAAAAATTGAATGGCTGAAATTTTGTAAGCAATTATATCTACAGATTCAAATAACATAAACATTCTGAACAGTTACACATTTTAATATTCATCATTAGATAAAGTATTATATTGAACTTTTAGAAATATGTTCGATTTAAACTTAATACACCTGGAAATTTTTAGAAAAAAAAATCATTTATTATGTAGCATATATTGGTTACATAATATTTTCCAAATATTATTATTTTTTAATACATGGACTATAAACGACATTCTAATAATTGTATGATGGATGATAAAAAAGTTATTAAAAAGAAGATAACACATTTCATCATTGAAATAAGGTGGGGAAGGCATCCTTGACACTCTCATTTATATTTCGAGCCCCAACCTTGCCAACGATCAGCAAGTTCAGCGCAATATTTTGTTTTCGGTCAGGTTTGAAATAAGTCTTAGGATTATTAAATCACTAGGCAGACGTGCACGCAATCCACTGAGCTTGAGCATCGAACAACATTTGTTTTAAAAACAAGATTCTTTTGTCAAATAATTAAAAATACTCTTTTTGGTCTGATAAAATAACTGCTATTATTATATCGTCCATATAGACAAAAGTTTGGCACCTATTTATGTTAGTGATAATAGTATTAAATATAACGGTCACAGATTTATCCCAAAATAATAATATAAAGTACAAGTAGATTACAATATCCAAGTGCCCCATATATTTATATGCGTGTAAGCGAGAAAGAGATACTCAAATGTTTACATGTCTTTTACAAATGGGTGTGAGTATGTCACTCCGAAAATATCATCCACAGATGTATGTCCTTTGCTTACCTCACATTAGCAATTTCAAAGAACACATATATTTAAAAACAGTAGTGGAAATACGTCGAATAATAATGTCACTCCACGCATTGTAGTCCATTTGCAGCGAATATTTCAGAAGACACCAACATTAACCAGGCTGGCATTAAGTCGTTGGCCTAAATTTGTTTCAATGACTTTTGACTAAATGATTTTAGGCCGGCTGATGGGGACACCTTTTTCTATTCTCTATATTATAGTTGTAATGCCCTTTCTCAAAAGCATTCTTCATATCCCTTCCAATATAGAGCACGTGGTGAACACACTAACTAAAAACATTTACTATTTAAATATTTTTAAATCATGTTTGCATCGCATATAATAATAATGTTTCAATAACCGGCCCCGTGCTGTAGTGGTCTGTTCACCTGGCTACGAGTTTAGGGGTCCCGGGCTCGATTCTTGGCCGTTATCTTGGGTATTTTTACTGAAAGGGGAATCACCCAAAGGTCACCATGGTTTGGTTAGTTAGGCTTAAGTTAGGTTTTAAGTGTTTCGATTCGTTCCACACCCTCATACTCACTATCACCATCACATCATCTCATCGGAACATGGAAAGAGCCTCCAAGGAAAGGATGTACGATTAGTACATTCGGGCGTCCCCTGGGAACGGTACATTAATACTAGCTAATAATTATAGCATTATTAGGTTATTATTACTTTTCAATACAAAACCATGCAATACAAAATAAGTAAGGGTAACTCCTCATACTGAAGAGACTAACTGATATAATATTTTTAATTCTCTGCAGCTTAATTGCTACATAAATATCTAGAAGTGTTTATGGTATATTAGGATCAATAGTTTGTCTGGACTATTGCTTAATATTTGAAGGTAAGAGAGAAGGTGTGGGATCATTTAGTAAAAAACACTTCATTTTACCTTGACAGAATTCTCGCACCGTTCTCCCAATCACCTGAAACATCAGACAAGTCAAGATTTACTCCTTCGTCAGCGTGATTATTGGTGCAGGTTATATAATTTACAAATTTTTGATAGTTTATGTATTTCAGCTTAATTTTTTACTAATTCTTAAACACATACGTTTAGTAAAACTATAATTCAATGTTCAATTTAAAGAAATTAACAAATGTGAATACGCTATAAAAGGTATTTTTTCATTTTCCCTCCTAATGTATATGTTTTTTTTTATTGATAATAATATTGGAAGAAAAAACTATAATGAGATCATGAATCTGAGTTGGTCAAGCACACTGTTGTTTAGATAGCTTCACTGTTTTTTTACACCATAACTTACTACCCATCATTGATATAATCTTTTAACTACGCTAATGAGGTATGGATGAGGAAAAAATACCATATACGAAATGTGCCTGCATTTGCTTAGAGGGAGAGAGAGTATGGACAGCCATTTAGGATAAACTAACCTCTGTACACCCAGCCAGGATTCTTACCCTAGCCTTCACATAATTGGCCAACCAGTCTTAAACGGGCTTGACGTTTAGTCCCTGTGGCTACTGATGTAAATATTTTTGTAATTTAATATTAGAAATGTATACACATTTTTATATGCTATAGGCCTATCTCTAAAATATAGAAATTCACATTGAAATTTGTAAATATACTTTCTTCTCAATATTTAAAGTCCTATTCTTACTATTACGTTCCCTTATTTATAAATTTGTTGATCTAATCATATAATTTACTATTTGTAATTATTATTTGAGCTAGCCCAGTTAATATTTTCTAGTTGTAAAAAACGTGCTCCTACAAATCTCAATTTGTTTGGTTAGTTCCCAAAGTCTTTCAATAATACGCTGTCCGTTTCCCTATTATGGGTTGTTCACCTCAACAAGCAGAGAAGAAACCATATTTATTCTCTCTTGTCAAACAAGCTAAGCCCGATTAATTAGACTTGTAATACGCTCTGTGTAAAGGTCCCCATTGGATTTTCATTAATTAGTAGACACATTGTTCTCATGATTAAAGCCATTATTAATATATCGATTACTATGACAAACTACAAACACCATGTATTAGTGCATAGAACTTTCTGAAAATAATAATATAGGCCTATTCCACATACTGACCCACACCTTGACGCATCGTTGACCTTTTTTTTAACATTCCACTTCCAGCATTAGTGGTCACGTGGACTAAATGGCAGACTCATCTAATATGGTTTCCAGTGAAGGGGAGGTCAGTGTTTGAATCCCGGATGGGTGAATTGGCGCTTGTTGTTTAGTTTGTTTCTCACTCTTTTTCAACGTAAATACTTGTACATTTCTTCTAAATTCAACTTTTATAATCTCCATTCCAGTAGCTCAATTAAATACGGGTATCCTGGGTGGTTAGTAGAACGCCGTGAAAAAACATCCTCTACTTAGTGTACAAATTATATATATTTTATTTATTTGAGGTATTTTAGGTGCACTCTCTGAACCGATTGATTGTATCAGCACACGAGAATATATATGAGCGAGAGGGATAGGGCTTGCCACTTTTACTGGAAAGGTATTTTCACATATCCCCAGGGTTCTTTTACATTCCACCGATTGGTATTAGACCAACGGCTTAACTTCTCCTCCGAAGGAAGTTGTGCTACGGATTTTAATCACTTTTTGACCGCAGCTGGTTTTGAATCCAGGAAATCCCATGAGACGAGCACTTTACTCCAAGATGACCTAGTTCGACTAGCTAGTTATTTTACCAGCACGTATACCTTGGAGACTATTAATATGTTGTATCGTTTTCATAAAAGTATCCGGTGAGTGCCAATTCACTCACAACAAACTTACTACGCATATATACTAACTACGCTAATGTGTTAGGAATGAAGCAGGCTGTATTTGGAGGAAGTGTACCTGCATTAGCGTGGAGGGAGAGCGGAAATCCAATTGGGAAAAAACCCTTGTTAGTATTCCCCATTAGATTTTGAACCCCGATCTCCCCGTCATTGGCAGTCTAGTACATTGCGAAAGTGAAGACCTAGACCAGTGATTCCTAACTAGGGTTCCAGGCTTCATGAACCCGTGACCGGGGTTTCACGAAAATTTGCAAAAGCTGGCTTTTAATTGGTCTGTTCATAATTTTTGGATAAAGTGGAAATAGGCTAAGAGAACGCTTCTGTCCGAAGAAGATGTAGAGAAGAGAAAGGTGCCGGTAATCATGTTAAAAGTTAAGGTAGTAAGAATATTGATAAGTTAAGCCAAGTTCAAGTACCGAAGGGACGGTAATTAGTAAAAAGAAATCTGCAATAAATATTCATGAAATATTGTATGTTATTCAAAAGTATGAGTTAGTTATTATTATTGGGTGACCTGGCGGTCTAGGGGTAAGGTGTCAGACTTCTGTGCTGGGGGGGGGTGGGGTTCAATCCTTGGTCCGGCACAGATTCATCTGATTGCCAAACCTTCCTTCACCTCTGACAAGACGTGTATTAATCACAACTTGTGAATGTGTG
Source organism: Timema podura (assembly GCA_033556935.1). Taxonomy (NCBI): domain Eukaryota; kingdom Metazoa; phylum Arthropoda; class Insecta; order Phasmatodea; family Timematidae; genus Timema; species Timema podura. The sequence continues at coordinate 81,478,864 of JAVRXN010000010.1, forward strand.
GAATGCCAGGCCTCCAACGTGGTTCGGATTCCACGTTAAACTGTAGGTCCTCCATTTCATCTCACAATCACCCTACCATTACATATTAGCGTAATTGCGTACAGCCCGAATGGGTAGTAAGACGCAGTGCTAATAATAATAATAATAATAATAATAATAATAATAATAATAATAATAATAATATATAATAATAATAATAGTCCGGGGTTCAATCCTCGGTCCCGCACAGATTTATCTGAATGCCAAACCCTTCCTTCACCTCTGACAAGATGTGTATTAATCACAACTTGTGAATGTGAGGAATGCCAGGCCTCCACCGTGGTTCGGATTCCACGTTAAACTGTAGGTCCTCCATTTCATCTCACAATCACCCTACCATTGCACATTAGCGTAAGTGCGTATAACCCGAACGGGTAGTAAGACGCGGTGCTAATAATAATAATAATAATAATAATAATAATAGATAATTTAATTTACCCATATAGAAACTAATATGTGTCAGCCAGGAAGGGATTCCCCGACATTTCACAAAATATTTTATGGGTTCCTCCAAACAAAGAAGGTTGGAGATCACTGCCCTAAATCATGCGGCCACCGAAGTGGGTCCCGAAACACTAAATTTTATTCGGAGCTAGCAATAGTGCTTCATAGTGAGCAAGAAGTTATTCTTTAAAAATAATTTTATCACACACATATATTGCCATTTTAACTATATTTTGTTGTGCTTATTTTAGAAACTAGGACAATTATTTTTATAAATATTATTTATACATACCATATGCATAAAATAAACTATTATAATTGTGTTAAAGGTATAGTACCTAAGACACATTTGAAAGAGAGTTTATAGTGACTTTTATGACTCGTTTAAAGACAAGGGTATGTTGTATTCCTGAATGCATTATTAAGCATCTCTAGTGGTTTTCTCTGTAAAGTTGAATTAGAAAACCATTCAAGATGGCTATGAATTGGCCCAATTGCCCCCTTTATTATTGTTCATTTATCTATCCAAATATTCATCCTGTTATGATAGGAACTATAAAAATATTGTTTTATAGGAAGTTTATCCGTATTTTCTCGGTGAGAAAGTGGAGAACCATTTATGAAAAAAAAGCACACTACACACATCCGGAAATGAAACTTCTACCTCCTCATCACCAGCAAACTAGTCAAGCCGTGAATGGGCTTTAATCCACATGCCCACCTATACGGGTAAGTTTTAAATAGGGGCGTGACATAGCCAGAGAGTTTTAAGGTGGAAGTGTAGAGGATGCGAGAAAAGGTTTTTTTTTTCAATTTTTCGGCCAAAATAAATCAAATATTGCTCTAGTAGAAACATCAAGTTTATTTTTCTTCAGATGGTGATATCAACTGTTTATGAATATCTTTCACTAGCATAGCGGCACTAGATGAGAAACTTTTTAAATGAAGAGAAAAAGTTGTCATTAAATTCTAGGACACCCTTGACAGATATTAAAAAACTATTGAGATCATCATGGGAGGAAAATTAAACTCTATACATCTACTGAATAAATATTAGATTTATTTTGACCATTGATATAAAATGATACAAAACTTCAAAAACAGTGGCCTTCTCTTGCGTGCTATACACTCCCACCACATTGACCAAGGACGCTTGAATGACGGTATATGTGTGATGGGACACTAGACAAGTGTTGACAAAAATTATCAGATAAAAAAGTCGTGTTTATAACACAATCAAACGTTATTAATATTTGTTAATTGGATACAGAAACTTAAAAGTTGTCGCCTATTGATTGAGGAAAAACGGTTTTCTCAAATTCACTACGTATACTCCGAAAGGTAGCAGGCTTACCTCCGACCCTCTATTATAAGCTACACCAGAGTGTAATCTTGAAATATATGTTTGCTACCTCTAAGATTAAACGAAAGGTGTATTTAATACAGCCATCCATCCATGCTTCACTGTTCTAAAAATACACGTGTATCCGAAGAAGCACCATTTACAATTTCTACGAAATTATCTGATAGACTTTATATCATATCGAGATTTTATATTATATCGTTATATCTTTGTAGATATAGCAAGGCATTAAAATTTTAAAAAGTATTTTTACCCGCATTGGTGGGCAGGCAGACTAAACATTAATCTCGTATAATCTTTTGGCCAGAGATTGGGAGGTTAGGGTTTGAATCCCAATTGGGTGAACTGGGAGTTATTGTTTTTAGATGGTTTCCCACTCTACTTCCAAACAAATGTGGGTTCACTTCCTCTATATTCTACCTTCCTCATTTTTAACCAATTAGCAGCTAACCCAGACGGGTAGTAAAACGTTTAGCGTGCGCGCACACACACACACACACTCAGATTTATAATATGTGTGTATGTTTAATTGTGTGTGTATAGTTAGGGTTTAATTTATAATTATATTTTAACTAAAATTAGTTTAGTGGGAAGGGGGAAAGTTTAAGTGAGATTAACTTGGTTTATTGAAGTATATTTAAAATAATTAATTGCTTAGTCTTCAGTAGTTCACACAGGAATTGTTTTAGAGGATATAATAACTTTTACATAGTGAGGTTAAGCTGGATGCCCATTAGAGGCAAAGGGTAGCAAGGCATTGCAAGTCCGATGCAGTGGGTGTTCATCCACTTGACGTGGAAAGGCGCAGCAAAAATGCATTAAATGACGTGGGACCTTTTTTCTTTGTTCCTGAGGCAATGCCAGTTCTAATGTGGCGAGTGCAACATGTATGACAGTAAGTATAAGGATGAAGTGTTTCCGTTAGGAGGAGTAATAAACCTTGAGAGGTCAGAACATAAGCAAAATATCTGTGTTTCGTGAGCATCATCCCCTTTTCACAGACCAGAAATTTTGTTTCGTGGCATATCACCTTTTCACAGACCCACAAAATATCTGTGTTTCGTGAGCATATCACCTTTTCACAGCTTGAGTACAGAAGAATCTATAAAATACTTAAGAATGTCTCAAGAAATGTTTTACGAACTCTTGAATCAGATTAAGACTCTTATCGAAAGCTAAATTCCAAATTCCATAAAGCCATTACACCTGAACCTGAAGTGGACATGCTCACTTTAGTTCATACATATTTTTCTCGATAAGAAATTTCTCTTTGCATGCATTGACACCCCTTGCTTCAAGCGGACATCCAGCTTATAGCTTATTTAAAATAAATTTGGAATAACAAACATTACGATTAATTTGAATGTCTATTGCTTTAAGCCCACAAAGAGTAAACTTTTTTTATGCGTGTGATAAATTAATCTAACGGATTTTTTTTGTAATGAAACGCTCTTATTTAATATTAATATGATCTTAATATGCAAATACTTTTCACGAAACTTTGACCATTAATTGATTTATGATCAAAATCAATTTATTCTAATCATTTATGGGCCTACATTGTTATTTTGTAATGTAGAAACAAAATTATTTAAAAAAGATTGACTATAAACTTTCAGTCACATAAATTTGGTTTGTAAATAGAATGGTTACGAAAAATAGGTTTTTAATTTTAACATACTTAGTGCTTTTCTCTTTCGAAACATTGGCACAATTTTGATAACTGTATTGTGAAATATTCCACTACCATCGGGTATGGATTAAAAACGGCCGTGTTTGCGTGATTGATTTAGTAATTAGCTTCCATCGATTTCTTTGGGAATATGATCAGAAAATGAATGTGAAAAGACGGGAAATATTGGAATAAGCTGGGCATTGTTTTATCATTCACTGTCGCGTATAGCTAAATGTTTGGTAAAATGCTTTAAGTATCGTTGTCATTTTTGGTTGAGGATTTTGTGTTTAAAAAAAAAGTAATATTTTGCCAGATATGACAGAGAAAGCGTAATTAATCTTGATAAAATAATGGCACATGGTTTTATAAAGTTGTAAGTATTTACTTATAAATAGTAGAATTCATTGAAGCTTAGAAACAAACATTTGTTTTTTCAAATGTCAAATTAAAAATTTTGTTTATTTTTACAACTTGAAAATTATACACATGGATTAACATTGAGTAAAATATTATTATTATTATTATTATTATTATTATTATTATTATTATTATTATTATTATTTATTATTATTAAATGGTATGCAAGAAAGTTACTTGATTATTCATTATTAATGAACATTACATGTTTTGTAATTGTCATTCACTTAAGGTTAGATTTTCTAATTTTGTTGTTAGGGACTACTAATATCATCTACAACTCTATTTGGAAAAACAAAGTATAAAGTGTCCATTACTTAAACAATAAAGCTTTGTAAACTAAGACAAAATATTGAGAAAGGAAATAGGCAGTATTATTAGTGTGGGAAGAGCTTTGAAAGTGGGTAACGTCTTTGAGATTAGGAGATAGCAGAACCTTTCAACTTGAAACTATTCGAATTGAAGTCCCGAGAACACATCACAGATTAGTCGGAAAGAGAAATAAGATTCCGAGGGTAGGAATTGGATAAATAGAGGGGGAGGGGGTTCCCCTTAAGGGTGGGAGATAAACCCCAACTGGTTATAGTTTGCGAAAATATAAACTGTGGCAGCTGAGAACAGCCTTACTGGACGTAAGTGCGTGTTGTAAATACTTTGATGTGTGAATGCTTATTTAGTTTGTATGTGTTAAACTGGTTTATACTTAAACCTGGATGCTAAATTTTGCTTTCTGAGTTAACACTATTAATTCCAGTACATGAACAAAACAATCTTCTCTTCTTTTGTTTTTAGAAGGAAGATCCTTTTAGAAAATAAAATCATATTTGTTTGCGGTACAATGTCTGATTTTTTTTTTAATTCGATGCCTCTAGAAGCTATTTGAAGTTTTTTTTAAATCGTAAAATATTATAAAATATAAGAGATGAATGAAATAAATCTATAGGAAAGAACAAATTGGTTTCAGCGGGAACAAATATTTTCATAGAGTTGTGCTAATCCGCCCACCACACACACTCATGCAATAATGTAAGACGTGCCCAATATACATTTTTGGACATGTAATTTTCTAAATATTAAACAAATTGATAGCACTTAAATTATGTAATCCCTCCCATTAATTAAAATAAAAAATTAATTCCAGATATGCCTAACCTATATAATCATTTAATACTAGCATTTTTTTTCTTTACTGGTGGTAATTGGAGGGTGGCGCATCCCAAACCCTTCCTGAAAATTTGGCTTGGCTATGGCTATGGCCCTGCCCCCTTCCCTTAACTTATCCTATTCCCTATCCAATGTTTATAAAAACAAGAGATGTGCCAAACAGAATAACACTTTTTATATGTTAAATATTTATGTCTAAAAAAAGTGACGCTCATGGTTGCGCTACATGCGGAAATGTGACCTCCTCCCTCGAGGGTAAAATACTTCTAGGTTGAACTTCTCGCTCGTTTATACAGTCTGTTGCCTTTATTTCGGCGACTGTTTATACGCTTTTTATCTCCGAGTTCTTTCACATGGATCTACTGCTAGCTTATCTCGTTTGACGTGGCTCGATGCTGTATTACTTGATCCAAAGCATTATTTTCCTCTCTTCACGCGTCCATTTTGCTTAGAACTAGGACTATATTAAATCCAAGGCATTGAATCGTTAAAACGTATCTTTATGAATATTCCATATTTAATCCAAGATACTCGCATCGGTAGGCACGCGGACAAAATATTAGGCGCTTTTCTTCTTATCTGGTTTGTCAGTGAGAAAAAAATCAGGTGTCGGATTTCACTCGAGCGCAAAGAGAGGCTTGATATTTTCTTGGAATTTAGGAACGAATTTTGGAGGACGATGCTTATGAAAGGAAAGCTTTGACAAACTATATTTTCATTTTATATATGGTAGTAACCACCTCGGTGGCGTAGTTGGCTAACGCACTAGTCGTGTTGAGCTAGACTGCCGAGGACGAAGAGATCGAGGTTCGTATCTTGGTCGGGTGAACTGGGGGTGGTTTTCCCTAAATGGTTTCCTCCACGCAGATGCGGGCTCACTTCCTCTAAATTCAACCTTTCCAATTCCTAATCCATTAGTGTAATTAGTATTTAAGCGTATAACCCTAACGGGTAGTAAGACGCGGTTCTAAATAATAATAATAATAATAATATAAAATATGGTAGTAATTTCCACAGTAAACTTTTTTCAGTAGTATGTTTTAATATGTAAAACAAGCGTGAGTGGGCACGTATACAAAACGTCAGTATAGTCTGATTAAGTTTTCCGATGACCCAGAGGTTGAGGTTTGAATCTTCGTCAGGAGTAATGAAAGAGTTATTTCCTAAAATATTTTCCACCCACCATTTCAGCAATTTTCTCTCTCTAAAATCAACATATTCATCCCTTTTCCATTAATGTGATGAAGTTCGGCTAACCCGCTTCAGTGGCCACATGGTCTGAGGTGCTACTCTTTCAATATACTGGACTACCGATGACGGGGAGATTGTGGTTTGATCCCGTTTGGGTGTACTGAGGGTGGTTTTTCTTAATTGGCTTCCCACTCTCTCTCTCTCTCCAAACAAATTAGGGTACACGTCCCTAAATTCAACCTTTCTCATCCCTAGCCCATTAGCGTAGTTAGTAAATAATCGTATAGCGCGAATGGGCAGTAAGACGTGCTGCTAGAAAAACAAGTTCGGATAGTCCAAATCGGTAAAAGGACTGGTTTCAATAAAAAACAAAAAATATAGACTATTGCAAAACATTAAATATGATAGATATGTCACAGTGATCCTGAGTCATTTCTTTTGTGAAGGTCATTCACCAACATGATGAAATAATGATAGCTCAAAGCGGCATATTATATAACTTTTCTAATTATACTGACGAAAAACATACTTTCACATTAATCAGTGTGCTTAACTGACTATAAAATGGAGTCGGCACCTAATTGCTTGGTTATCTCTCGTAGATTTGAATGCTACATAAATGTATGGTGATTTGTTTTGAAGGCTATCGCGACCGATGTTTGAATACAAACTATTAACTTGGGCCGCATCGATGACATTTATTCCAAAGTATAGGCTGTAGCTACAACTCCTTTTTCAGGGATACATTTATTTGGTTTGATTTGAATGTGAGGTATATTTGGAGACTTGATGTTATTCGCTAATAGCTCCGTCAGGATCAATCAGTATTTAGTAAATATTTAAGTTAATTCAATTGATTGAGATTCTTATGAATTAATTTTAAAAGTTTTAAAGTGTAAATACATTAGATAGTACTCCTAGACTTAATTCACTACTTTAAACATAATCATACTTAGATTTAAGTTAATTTAATTGATTAAAGTTCTATAAATTAATTTGAAGATTTTTAAAATTTTAATACTGTAACCCCCCCTTTGATTTAATAGGTTCACCACACTATAAATAAAAGGTAGGTTAATTACAAGAGAGTTTATTTTTTTATTCATAACATACAACTCGTAGAAATATAGAAGTGAGACATACAAAAAGTAGTCGAGTGAAAAAGTCAACAAGGACTGATTGAAATTATAAATAATGGGGCAAGACCCAAGTCTTTGAGAGAAAACAGTATGACAATAATAAAGAATACATATATAATTGACCCAGCGCAGAAGGCGACTAACCTAACCCAAAAAAAGGTTAAACAAAGACAAAAGGTATAGGTGTACACAACTCATCGATTCCGATACAAATTCGACATGAGCATGTTAAATAATTACTAGCTGCCATTACAAACAATGAATTAACTCAACCTAATCAGTTATAACAGACACCATTCAAATTAGATCAACCTAACAATAAACTTGGCCGAAGCGCTAAGTGCGCGGGCTCGCGGCCCCAAAGTTGAACAACAAGTTCATCAATTACAAAAGACTAAACCCTTAAAACTTTGACAAGCAAACCAAACATTTCAATAAGTTTAACGTTAAGAAAAATAACTAGCGCCCCAAGATGGCGGCGTAATAAATCCCAAACCCGTCCGTGAGGCGGAAAAGGCGGGTCTGCAAAAATAGGAAACGGAGTTTAAATATCAAACAACCCATAATGGCTGACAGGCAAATTCAGCAGTCTCTAAAGAAATTAAATTTGAGTAACGTATAAATAAATAAATAAATCCGAAACGTATAAATTTTGAACATGAAGAGCCAAACATAATTTTGATTCGACGAAATATAGACTAAGTCTAAAGCTAAGACAAGTGTCTCACCTAATTGAGCGCAGAGAAATGAACGACATCACTACACCGTCCAGCCGTTATATACAACACAAAGTCTGTCACGTGTTCACATACGGCGGGAAACACAGATGGGACAGGGGAGGGGGCGTGCACATGCTTCGAGAACTGTCTCGTTCAGCCTCGTAATAATTCAAATTCACGCGCCGGTGGATAGGTCTTATTTCACCAGAACACAGTCGTTGGCGCACATGGGACTGCGCGACCTCGATGTTCATTTGTTCGAGTCTACCTCGGAGTTGTACTTCGAGCCACGGACGTTTAGTAGTATCCATGATGTTAATCAGTGCGCGTGTTTACGGAGTCGTGAAGCAGGCCAGTCAAAAGGGGACCAGGCTAGGTGAGTCCAAACTGTCTTCTTTACATTCATGTCTGTGACAACGTCACAATACATTAGATAGTACTCCTAAATTTAATTCACTACAATTAAAATAATTGTACTTATATTTCACTTAATTTAATTGATTAAAATTCTTATGAATTGTTTTTAAAAAAATTAAAATGTCAATGATTACTATAGACTCTCATCGGTTGGGCCAATCAATAATATACATTGGTGGTGAAGTCTGTTTGGTTGGTGGAATATGTCGATATAACTGTCTATATTAGTTTAAGTTGAACAACGATTATCCTCGAGGAATATAATCTACTATTAGATTTATTTTTCATTTGTTTTCTGTCTAACACTATCACCAAGAAGAAATATCAACATAAAATCCAAGAGGATATTTCTACTTAAAATCCAAAGATGGATATTAAGGCTCTAGTAACTATAATAATATGGAGAAAGCGAGGTCTAATGTTCACAAAATTACCAGTGGCTAATAAAATATGCAGGGAGCCTAATCATATATCAAATAACGCCTTTAATCATTATGTTTGATGGGATCTTAAGAGTTTTGAATTTTTTTTAAAAACATTTTGGTGGAGGGGAATGGGGGGGGGGGGGCGTGGCCCATGTATACTCCGTCAGCCTTAAAAGTAAGTCTTACCTTGACCAATTTGAGTATGCTCCTCTGTAATAAGGTGAACCATAGTGTTACCCTTCAATGTAAGCCTTATACCTTTCAGAGTAAACGCAGTGCAAGTACGTTTAAGATTAACAAAAAAAAACTTGAATAAACTTTATTGGGGACGACTCTTAACATTTACATTTTTATAAAAAAAAAGTTATTGTATCTCTTAAGGTTTTTCTAATAAATAACTTTTATAGCTTCAATAGACATTGTAATATTTTTATACCGGGTGTTCATTTGAAAACTTTCCACCAAGATATCTCGAAAACAACGCATTGCAGAAAAAAGTGTTATAAATAAAAGTTGTTTGGTTCTGAGGGGGAAGTAAGGTGGCAAGGCTGGTATGACTTTGGGTGGCGTTGCTAAGGTTACGTTAAGGTCACTTTGATTTTTTAAATTAGACTCCTTATTTTTTATTACATGTTCCTGTAGACCACGTTGTGCCATTTTCATAATGGTGGTTTTAAGCTTTTTAAAGTAAAAGCTATAACAAGAAATGAGCCTCACAAGTTTTTGAGTCGCCGGCACTGGGCGTGGCATTAGAATTTGGCCTATTCAAACATAGCTCAGGAAGATACAAATGTTTGTATACTGTGTGCTTGCAAACTTGTGTTTGTTCACGTTTATGTGTAGTATATTTGTAAAATAATTATTGGAAAAAAACTCCTTTTTAATTCTAAGTTTAAAGGAGGTTTACAAAATGCTTTTTATTTTGAGCTAAGCAATGATATAGTCTATTTGAGAATTAACTTCCTACTTTTCTTAGGGTTGCCTTTGTAATACTTCTACATGCCATTATTATCGTATTTTTTTTAACTCTTCAATATTTGCTGGTTTAGTCCCATAAATATTGGACATTAAATGTCCCCATAAGAAAATCTAGGGGCGTTAACTCATGTGAATTTGCTAGCCACTCAATTGGTCCTCTTCTGCCAATCCATTGTCCATTAAATCTGTTGTTTAACCATTGAAGAACGAGTACGAGTAGTGCATGGTGAGGTGGCCTCCATCTTGCTGAAAATGTTATTATTATTATCACCGCGTCCTACTACCCGTTCGGGTTATACGCACTTACGCTAATGTGTAATGGTAGGGTGATTGTGAGATGAAATGGAGGACTTACAGTTTAACGTGGAATCCGAACCACGGTGGAGGCCTGGCATTCCACACATTTACAAGTTGTGATTAATACACGTCTTGTCAGAGGTGAAGAAAGGGTTTGGCGATCAGATAAATCTGTGCCGGGACCGAGGATTGAACCCCGGACCCTCAGCACAGAAGTCTGACACCTTACCTCTAGACCACCAGGTCACCTTGCTGAAAATGTAAAAGATCTTCATCAAGCTCCATGTCTCCATGATTGTCTAGTTGATTTTCTAGGGCGTGCACTATGAGAGGATGAATTGCTTCTTCAAGTATTTCCATGTATTTGCCTCCTGTCAAATTTCCGTCAGTAAATATCTGACCAATAATCGTGTCACCTAATATACCTGTCCAAACGTTTATTTTTTCTGGCCATTGAGTGTGTCCGTCAATAAAAATTTGAGGATTTGGATCACTCCAAAATGACAATTTTTTTTATTTACAAAATCACTTAAGAACAAAGTACACTCTTCAGAAAAACAGATACATTCTAATAACAATGGATTCGTATTCAATTATTCGATCATTTCTTCGCAAACCTCTACTCACCTATCAGGATCATCTGCTTAATTATGTACCTGCATTTTATACGGATGAAACTTATTTAATTTTAATGTCTTATGAATCTAACCAATTGATACATCAGTAGCTTTAGACACTTCCCACACTGAACTTTTGGGATTTCCCACATAAGTGCCCAGAATTTCCACTCGAGTTAATTCACTCAATACTGTACGCACAGTCCATATTTTGTTTGCGACAGATCCAGTTTCTTTAAATTTTAAAACAAGATCTAAAACATAACTATGTGATACATTTTTATCCTGGTGTCTTTGGTTGAACATTGCTGCGATTCTTCAAGGACAACGAGCCTAGGTGCCATACAGAAAAATCAATTCTGTTCTCTCTTCCAGATTGTAAACCATTTTTCAAGATTGTATGTTAACAGTAGAAAGCAAACGAGGGAACTAATAAACTTGTTACTGGAATTGATAGTAAAAACGATGTTTTGTTTACGATCTCACACAAAAACACTTGTACCTTCCCAGCTATGATTTGAATAGGCCAAATTCTAATGCCAACCTCGGCGCCGGTGACTCAAAAACTTGTGAGGCTCATTTCTCGTGATAGCTTTTACTTTAAAAAGCTTGAAACCACCATTTTGAAAATGGCAAAACGTGATCTACAGGATTATATAATAAAAAAATAGGAATTCTCGAAAAAATCACAGTGACCTTATCGTCACCTTAGCAATGCCACCCAAGGTCATACCTGTCTTACCACCTTACTACCCCCTCAGAACCAAACAAATTTTGTTTAAAACATTTTTTCTACAGTGCGTTTTTTTCGAGATATTTTGGTGGAAAGTTTTCAATTGAACACCCGGTATAACAACAGTATGAATAGTCTTAGAGAATCTTTATTTCAGAACAAAAGTGTGTTAATCAATAGAGTACGAATTGTTTCTCAGTAAAAAAATAAAATAAGAAAATGAATTTAAAGCTTTCTTGAATATTCGTTAAAAGAAAATATACCTACGTTAGCTCTTCCTTTTTCTTCTTTCTACCAAAGTATATACATGATAAAGTTGTATCTTGTTTGTCAATATTTGTATTCCCTCCTCCTCATTTGATATTATCCTTAGTTTTCTATGACGACATGTTTCGGTATTTTAAATATTAATAGAGGTTATACTATCTTCAGGTCTTATTTATGATAAAGATGATTTATTTTAAATAAATTATATTGGGAGGTTTGTGAAATGTTGAGGTATTAGACCCTATATGTAATAATTTTTTTCTCACATATATTACCTCAACACTTTTTTTTTGTTTATTTACATATACTACCTCAAAATTTCACAAACTTTCCGATAATATATATTTAAAATAAATCATCTTTATCATAAATAATACCTAAGGATTGTGTAACATCTATTTATAACGACGAAACATGTCATAGAAAACTAAAGCTAATATCAAATAACGAGAAGGGAATGAAAATAATAACAAATAAAATAAAATTTTATCATTTTATTACTCCTTACCAAATAAATATGAACATTATTAAAACTACATACGTTATTATGTTATGACCCGATCGCTTGGGTCAGCGTCAAACTGACACCTTCCACTGAGATAGCTTTGCCGATCATAGGGATTCTTTTCCCTCATCATGTCTAAATACAAGCTCAGGATATACTAATTTTACATACGCTAAAGGATTACATGGAAGAAAGGTAGAATTGGTAGGAAGTGTACCATATCTGCGTGAAAATAAAATGGGAAACATTTAAAAAAAACTCCCTCACTACGCTCAGTCAGTATTCAAACATTTAAGTTTAGTCCGCATACCCACCGAGGAGGGTGAGAGTGACTTAAAGTGAATTTGGCTAAAGAGCACATACACATCATTATTATGATTATTGGTTTCTTGGATTTTACACTAGTTATTATACTCACTTACCTAGCAGGATAACGTTCCACCATGTTCTTTAATATTTCCTGAAATGCTTAAACCTCCAAAATTGAATGAATATTTTTAGAAATATTTATTATAAGGCTGCAATTACCAGAATTTTGATCTAATTTTCGTGACAAACCCAATTCTCGCATGTGTGTTACTTTTTTTTTTCGCTTTGTTTAAATACGTCATGTACAACTTCTAATAACTTTACATCCAGAAACTCTCACATATGAGTAGACTAATATTAAACACCACGAAATATTTTTTTTAAGCACCATGTCTTACTACCTGCTCAGGTTGTACGTATATGTACTAATTACGCTAATGAGTTAGGGATGATGAAGTTTGAATTTTAAAGACCTAAATTTACGTGGAGGGAGAGTGGAAAACTATTTTGAAAACAAAATCTTGGTACACCCAACCGGTTTTGAACTTTAATCTCTCTGTCATAAGCAGTATAGTCTATTGCAAAAGTGACGCCTTATACCATGTGGCCACCGAGGCAGTTCTCAATAAAATTAAAGTTTATAATTACAGTAGGGGCAACTTTAAAACTATAATACAGAAAACACTTATTTTATTGTAAAAATTCGTTTTTATGTATTCATGTATATGTTGTGGACTATAAGCTAATCACTTCTTACAAAATCCAAAATTTCATGTATAAAACAATTAGTGCTTTGATGTGTTATGAAACTTATGGTTCATAATGCTGTTTAGTAGTGTTTTTGTCACTATAAACCGTTTTTCCAAAATAAGGTTTATGTGCTTTTATCCACGAGCTCTATCTTGCACACAGGATATACCACTACCGCAGCAAAGAAGTGAATTGCTTTCATTTCCTTTTGTTTCGTACATGGGTTGACATTTGTTGGGATAGTGGGTAGACGCAGGCCTGCCAGGTAGCTTGTTCACAGTAACTTTTGACATTTTCTGACGGATGAAAATATACTAAGAATCAATTTTAGTATTCATTTGCTTCTCAATATTTGTAGGCATTTTGTCAAATAAAACCACTTTGCATCACTCGCCCAACTAACATCGCATGTTAGCAAGTGGGTTTAATTTCGACTCGCACCGGTGGACATGCGAACTAAACGTAAAACTCGTTTGGTATGGTTTGCCGGTAACGAGGAGGTTGGGTTTACACATATATGTTACACCCCTTTCGTGAATCTGAACAATTTATGAATTGGTAAAATTTCTGCCCATTCAATGAATTGACCTCTCCTCCTGACCATTTCACGAACCTGGCAAAAAATAGTCCAGTTAATGAAATGTGCAGCGCTTGTGCTGCCCTATTCATGAACTGGGCAGCTCCAATCGTTTCCAAATTATTTAACTGGACGAAAGTTTTTTTGCCTGTGCCCTGAAATGGACAAGTGAAGGGCAGGTTTGGTCTTAAAGTTAATTTAACCTTTAAACGTTTTAGAATGTAAGGTTAGGTTAAATTAGTTTGGGTTATATTAATATAATATCTTTAAGCAAATTTCATTCAAGCTTATAGTAGAGAGTAATCACGCATAGAAACTTTTCTTGAAAAAAAAAAGTTTTTTTTCTCACTATAACTGATTCTAATTGTGTTTGGATTTTTAATTATTTTTTTTCCTTTGAAAGCTGTTTTAATTGATGAAATTAGATGTATCATATTTTCCAAACCCATTAACCACAAGTGCTTGTTTTTTTATATTCGACCTAATAACTTTCTATAGATGAACGTGTAAATATTTCAATACGACCGACGGAATACTTTATAAACTATTAAATATTCACTACTACACATAAAAATTACATTTTGAGTGGCAATTTGTTTTCATTTATTTACTTTTTATCTTATTCTGCTAAGGTTTTAAATGTATTTTAAATTAGTGGTGGATTAGTTATCAACTATTAGATATTTGATTTTTTCCTTTAAGAGGTTAAGTTATTAAAATAGCTTGACGCATATATTTTGGTGTTCATATTTTTTAAACATCACTTCGCATAAGACATTACTGCGCGGGTATACCCTATCTGACATGCTCGACTATGGGCGATTGTAATGGTCATTTTAAATAACATTTTATCTCATTTTTAAACCCACACAAAGAACCCTAACCTCCATTTTCAACACTCAAACACTACCACCAAATAAGAACATATGTTTCACTAAGGTCATGAAAAGATAATGAGGCTCGCCTAGTTTTATTCTCGCCAAGTTCGTCTAGTTTGCTTTCTGCCAAGATTTCATATGGCATTCGAATCCTACCCGTACATACTGACTGTGGTTTTTTTCTCTAAATGGTTTATTTACTCTTCCTCCACGTACATCTAAAAGTATCCTCCTCACACCATTAAAGTGCAAAAAGGTCGGCCGGATAGTACGAAGCGGTGAAAATAGTACCTAATGCATTTAAAATAATGGCGTGTTAAACTTCCTAATATCTGAAATTCGGGTACAATTCCTCTAATCTGCTTAAATGTACATAATAGTCATATAGTAAAATAAGAAGGGGGGTTTAATTTAGTTAAAATTAGTATATTTTAATGTATGCTTGTTTAGTGAAAAATGGGTGTGTTGTTTATTGGCTCTCTTTATATTATGATGTATTCGCACTGTTTAACAACATGCCAGCCTATCCACATTTAATTACTCTAATAGGCTAGGAATGAGAAAGAGCAATTTAGAGCGAATATATTTGTAATAGTGTAGGCGGAGAGTGAAACATCATTTAATTAAAAACACTTGGTACACACGGTGGGGATTCACACCCTGACACCCGTCACAGGTATACGATGGACGAGATTGACGCTTGTTCTACGTGTCCACCTAGCTTCTAGGCGCTGTATTACATACATAACATAAGTCGGTGTGCCATGAGTTTATAGTTTTTAAATACATGTTTGTTTATTGAGCTTAGTATGTATATATTTTACAAGGGCCCTAGCTATTTTAAAATTTATAGATAATTTATCTTTAAAAACAGTCCTAAAACCCACATTTGTGTCCAGCAGTTTTTTATAAAGGGTTTTCAAATTTTCCTCCACGCAAATGCGTGTACATTTTCTCCAAAATTCTACCTTATCCTCATTATATTAGCAACATTAATGTATGCGCATAACCAAATGGGTATTTATACTAAAGGAATGTTAATATATAATATATACTAGCGGACCCGACAGACGTTGTCCTGCCCGAACGTTGGCTTTTAGTTTTGGTGGCATAATTGATTTCGATAATAAAACAAATACTATGTGATCATCACAATTACAAATTCACAATGAACTCCAATTAGTGAGTAACACAAATATTACAAATTCAGTGTTTGTCAAAACAACATACAAAATAAAACATCTTTTCATTTTTGTCATTTCGCCCACAACTCCACAAATATCAGCTGTATCGAAACAATTTTTTGAGGTTACATGTTCTGATATGTAAAAAATCTAAAAAAAAAAATCACCCCCAAAAATTCCCTAAAAATAAATAAATCCTAGAACCCGATTACAGCGTGACCTACCTTGTCCAATTGTGAATCTAAACCATCCACGGACCCACTCAAACACACACACAAAAAATTTCATCAAAATCGGTCCAGCCGTTTAGGAGGAGTTCAGTGACATACACACGTACAGAAGAATTATATATATTAAGGTGCGTATAACCCGAACGGTTAGTAAGACGCGGTGCTAATAATAATAATATATATATTAAGATAATGCATAAAGTGTGTGTGTATCCACAAAAAAGATAAGGCACTTATATATATAAGCTTCGAATTTATCGGTATGGAAGAGGGATTACCTCATATAACCACAAAAATCTAAAAAGGGAAATTTCAAAATGAAGCTCTAGGAAATATTGGGGATGGGGCTTATACAAACAACTTTCAAGTGTGGTAGAAAATTTGAATTTGGCAAAAAGGTAGAAGTATAACTCAAGATAACCAAACAAATTTTAAAATTTGAAATTTTCAAGTGGTAATTGGACACATATGGAGACGGTTTAAGGGGCTTGAAATCTCCTAAATTAATTGAAACATTTTATTTTCAGTGTGGTAGAAAACTTAAATTTGGAAGGAAGGTAAGGGCGTGACTTAAAATAAGCAGAAGAAATTAGACATTTTAAATGGGACCCCGGGATGTAAGGGCTTTTGGGATATCCACATTTAATTGCAGTATTGTGGTAGGGATGAGGACGCTAGAATTGAGTGGAAATTTACCCGAATTTTCGTAGAGAGATAGAGTGGGAAACAATTTAGTAAAAACTACCTGCAGAACACACATTTAGGATTCGAACCCAAGTCTTTACGTCACCATGAAACCGAACCAAGCGATCTTGACGTTTATTCCACGTGCTCACCGATACGGGTAACAAGTATGTTATTCTAAATAAAATTTTAATAGTCAATGTGTAATAAATTAACTTTATATTATTATTATTATTATTACTATTATTATTATTATATTAGCACCGCGTCTTACTACCCGTTCGCGTTATACGCACAATTAACTTTATAAATTAATTAGTTGCTATAATACTTTCATTTATGAATTCATTTGGTGGGTCGAGTAAAGTAGGCCTACGGCTTATTAGTATAAACGCTATTTATAATCTTTATGTTTTTTTAGCACATCGTTTTACATTCTTTATGTTAATATCTTTCAAAACAATAAGTATCCCCACCTGGTATTTAAACCCTTGCTTCGCAATGTGTTTGTTTAGTATTTACGAACATAAAATGTCGCTTTAACCTGAAGTGTCAAGGGTGAATGTTAACTGTGCTATCCTTGTCTGAACAATTCATTTTTCTCTTCTCCCCAACCCACTTTCAGACCGGAGTTTTCTGCCTCACAGAAGATAATTTTTTGCTTATCTACTGTGTTAAAAGGACTCAAATAGTTTTTTTTATCGTGCGGCAGATTTTTAGCGGACAAGTAACATAGGTCCTAACCTTGAAAAGACTTACTCCCAAGTGAGTTCTTGAGAGCCAAAGCATATATAATTCATTGTCTTTCGAGGGGGTCATTTTATCATATTTACTCATTTGGAACTCAATTTGGCTCATTGCCAATTTATAACCTTCATGATTCCCTTTAAGTCCCAATTTATCAAATGGACAAAGTTAGTACCAGTTCACGGAATGAGCAGAAATTTGTCCAGTTCATGAAATGGGCATAATCATCATTGGGGTGTAACATAAATACTAAATTCTATTATTCTCAACACTACCCTTAGTGTAGTTAAATTCAGTTAGTCCATTCGGCCAGTAAAAAGTAAAGAACATTTTTGATTGTGGAAAATGGAAACATTTTTATTAATTTTCTGATGATCATAAAAGGGCCAACTTGCCATGAAAAGTCTATATTTATATGTGTGTGGGCGTGCCAGGGGGGACGGGCGTGAGCGCGGTCTAAAGTGGTATCCCGTATTTCATTACGCCATTCTACACAATTCCAAAACGTTTTCTTACATTCTCTTGAAGCTTTTCCTCATTGCCATCTCTTTTGTCTCTGCTTCTCTTATACTGCGGTTTGTTCAGCGTGGTTTGTTGAATCAATACCTTGTAGAACTCTACTTCGAAGTGCTCTCGTTGAAACCTCCTAAACTATTCAATTAAACAGAAGGCTCAAATAGAAGCAAAAATAAAATGAACACAATCAGAGTGAGTCGTTTGATTGAAAATTGTCCCAATCATCTGAAAACAGACAACTGTTACTCAGCGCACGCAACTCACCTGGTTGCGGAAATAATTATCAGATGGTCGTCCTCGTGCCCTCATTTCATAAATCTAATATTATCTCAAAAATAAATAAGTAAATTTCAAAATAATTAAATGAGTAAATAAATAAATAAATAATAAGCAAATAAATAAATATCCTAAGAGTACTCTTTAAACGTGAACTCAAATTACTATGACATCAAGAAAAAACCAAGAAATCAATTTGGTATGTTTATTCATAATTTATATATATATACCAAAATATAAAACCATATATGATGGTATGAAGAGAACAATTACGATGGGCGTACTGTGAGAAAATATTAAAGATTAAATATGTGTATAAAGGTTACTATAAAAGATCATATAAAAGTTAATATATTCCTTAACATTAGTAAATTTACTTGAGAAATTAAATACATTTTTTATATCCATTAGTTCTCATGAAACCAACTCTCCAAATAACAGTATACAGCCCATATTAATAACAACTCTATTTAAAAATTTATTAAAGTATTTCAAACAGTCGTAAATATATACAAATACAAATTTGAACCTGACAGGATTCTAAGTAAGACCAAAAGTTATCGAGGCTTTTATCATCACTCATTATCAAAAAAATAGCCTTGATTCATTTCTCTTTCAAGAAGACCACATCCTCAACGAATCAATAATAATGAAAGAACTAGATTACTCACAATGCTATTTTAAATATTAAGTTAATATTTTCCATAATAGCTAAATATAGGATGGGATTCACAAAAAGTAATATTAATAAACAAACTGAATTATCAAATCTTATTACAGAATACATTTTCTATCTGTCTTCCAGACCAAATAGCGATATCCAATATTCGCCCTAATTTCTAAATTCATTATAATAGTCTTTGAACAACCTCATAACATTAATCATAATCACATTTAAAACCAATCTCTGATACTAGAGTATATTAATTTACAAAAAGAGAAAATAATAGGCCGAAAGATGAATTTTGAAAAAGTTACATTATTTAAAAATAATTTAAGCCAAAACGTTAAATTTGTTATTACATTTTAAATATGCGCAGCCAAGGCTACTTACTACTCTACCCAGAGTCAAGTCCAAGAGTGCCGGTCATGTTGCCATACCGGAGTTATATACGCTAAAACCCAGAGAAAAAAAGGGGAGGCGAGTAACAAGGTGGGAGGAACATAATTGGGTCACGAAGAAGGGGATACGCATGACAAACATAGCTCTGAGAACGAACTCCATTGTTCGAGATTATTCTCCGATGGACTAGAACTGGCTTTATTTCACTTCTCAAACTCTCTAGAATGTTCCACTATCCCGCAACCTCTAGCGGTCGCCGTTCAAACTTGGGTGAGCTCGGTCAGTTCATTAAGCGCCACGGTCTTGCTCAGATGTGTGTTTTGTTGTGTTGCTGAATTGTTGTCTTAAGGTGCTGGGACGGTGAAATGGGGTAAGTGGTTCATTCCCCTACGTCTTATTTCTTCTTGTTTTGTAGCAAATGCTACATCGTTTATATTCACGTCCAAGTACTCTTGGCATTGTGTTGAACAAACAAATATATTACAAGCAAGTTTTGTTCACGTGGTCAGAGAGATAGAAAAATTGACTAAACTTTAAAGAGCCTTGGTACTATAAAAGCTGCTGACACGTAAAAAATGATATACGTAAGGTGGGGTTTTAGGTAACGCGAGATAAGGTGGTTGTTTTTGCAGTTTTTTAATACTTTTTTTGGTCAAAATTAATCAAATATTGCTTCATTACATACACATAGTTTAATTTTCTTCACATGGTGATATAAACATTTCTTAAATATATGTCAAGGGTGTCCTGAAATTTCATGAAAACTTTTTCTCTTAATTTAAAAGGTTTGTTAGATTATGACACTCTGCTCATAACAGATATTCAACAACTGTTGATATCACCATGCGAAGAAAATTTAGC
This sequence comes from Timema podura, assembly GCA_033556935.1. Lineage (NCBI taxonomy): Eukaryota > Metazoa > Arthropoda > Insecta > Phasmatodea > Timematidae > Timema > Timema podura. Next base: position 81,499,329 of record JAVRXN010000010.1, read on the forward strand.
TCGTTGTTTGTAGAGAAACAATATTTGATTTATTTTGACCAAAAAAAGTTTTGGTATAAAAACTGCAAAAACACTGACATTTCTCAAAGCCGCTTCTCCCACATTAGACTAGACTGCTTATGTGGGGAGATTTTGGTTTGATCCCAGTCTGGTGTACTGAGTTTTTTCTTAAATGGTTTCCCATTCTCTCTCCTTACACAAATGTAGATACAATTCTTATAAATTAAACCTTCCTCATTGCTTACCCATTAACGTAATTAGTACATAAGCGTATTACCCGAATGTATAGTAATACGTGGTACTAAATAATATATATCCCTACTTAAACCCCACAGGGTTTGTTCGTCAGCGTGCCGTATTTTTCTTATTCGCCACTTCACGAAATTCATGCATTTTTTTCTTTTGCTTATGTTTGTCGACCTTCCATGAATTTACCAATTGAAGGTTAGGTTGTGTTAGGTTGGGTAAATACGTACTATAAATCTGTCGTAGACAGGCTCAAAAACTAGTTATTATTAATATTATAAATATACTTTATTTGGTTTTATGCCTGATGGCAGGTCATCGAATGATGGCGATTCACGCTGTTCTTTTATAGGAAATCATATTCAACTTTCTTTAACAACCTCCAACCTTCATGCTATCCATTAAATGGAACCTTCTACGTCTTCTACATCTCTTTCCATCCAACATTCCTTCTGTATCATCCACCAGTAGACTTTCCCTTCTCAACCAGTGTCCAATACAGTTCCCCTTCAGGTTTTTAACAACCTCTAATATCTTTCTCTTTACCACAAATCTCTCCAGTACCCCCTCATTCCCTTAGTATTTCCACCCATCTTATCTTTTCCAACCTCCTCCACACACACACATCTCAAACTTTTCCAATCTCCATTCCTCCTCCTTCCTTAGTATCCACATCTTTTCCTCATATGATGCCACTCTCCAAACAAAACACTTTGCCAGTCTCTTCCTCAATTCTTTATTTCAGAGGGGCACACAGCTTGTTATTAAACGCTACCTTAGTTATGGCAATCCGAGTTTTGACAACCTGGCCGCATCGCATAATATATTCACGTATCCAGCTTCCCAGATAGGCTACTTGAGAACTGAGATTTGTTCTGTTTCCTCTTATTTTCTTTTTTTTTATCACCGCGTCTTAGTACTCGTTCGCGTTATTCGCTTTTGTACTAATTACACTAATGGTTTTAGGAATGAGGAAAGTTATATATAGGAAGTGTACCCACATTTGCTGGGAGAGAGATTGAGTAACCATTTCGGAAAAATCCTCAGTACACCCAACCGAGATTCTAAATTCTATCTCCCTCTCACCAGTAGTCTAGTCTACTGTGAGAGTAGCACTTTAGATCATGCGGCCATTAAATCAGACCTCTTAAATCTTAATCTTCATCCACTTTCCCTTCATGCCAATAACCATACTTTTCGTTTTCCTCTTATTAATTTGCATCCCACCTGCTTCGGTGGCCGTATGGTATAAACCAAGGCGTCACTCTCGTGTTATACTAGACTGCCGATGACAGAAAGATCGGGGTTTGAATCTCGTTCGGGTGTACCAAGGGTGGGTTTTTTTTCAAAAATTGTTTGCCAAGCTCCCTCCACGCAAATGCAAGACACTTCCTCTAAATTCAAACTTCCTCATTCCAAGTTCATTAGCGTAGTTAGTAGGCCTACATATGTGAATAGCCTGACCAGGTAGTAAGACGTGTTGCTTTGAAAAAAATCGCATCCCCTTTCCCCGAAAGCTTCTTTCAAGGTTTTTCAGAATTTCTATCAGTTTCCGTTTATGCTACGCTAATAACAACATGTCGTCCACATAGCGAATACACTGTATTCTTCTTCCACCAATACATACCCTTATTTCTCCATCTAAACACTTTCCTATAATCTCCTATATGTAGATAGTAAACAATTTGGTTGAGAGAATACAACCGCGTCTAAATCCCCTGCCTATCCTGCTTTCCTCCGTTTTCTCATCCCTTATCTGTATCTGGATATTCTGCTCAAAGTACAAATTGGCAATCATCCTTCCTTCTATCATTCCCGTCCACCCCTCTACTCCTTAGAATTCTTAAGATTATATTTATAAAAAAAAATTATACAAACATATTGTTTTACACTTTGGTTTTATTCCTGTCATCAATTTATTTCCCAATAACGATGATTTATTCTTGATGGATTCGAAGCTATTTCGCAAAGCGGTTCGCGTCTTAACTTGGCGCAACTAAGCAATCTAAGCACTATCACATTTAGACGACACTGAATCGAATAGAGAGGGAATAAAGTTAACATTTAGCCCTGCGAGGCCTCTTGTTTATCTGCTGATAATATTTCCCCTATTTTCCTGACGAGTATAAACGCCCAATCAACTATTTTCGCCTGGACAGTATTGACAGCATTCTAAAATTACCTTTCAATGGTTTCCTATTCTAATGACTTTGTTCCCGACAGCTATCAAGTTATCAACATCTCATACTTTTATCATAGAGACTGCATTAAACAGAGATGAAAGACCCTGAGCTCAAAATTAATCCTTAAAAGCTCAGTGGCAGACCTTCAGGAGTGATATAGTTATATTGAAATGAAGTAGTTTACTAGTTTTGTCCACAATAGAATGGACTGCCGATGACGGGGAGATTGGGGTTTAAATACCGGTTAGGTGTACTGAAAGTGTTTTTCCGAAATGATTTTCTACTCTCCCTCCAACTATGTGGTGATACACTTCCTCTAAATTATGACATCCCCATCCCTACAGTACTAACGTTATTAGTAAGTATGCGTATAGCCCAAGTTGGTGAAAAAATAAAAACAGCAATTTTGGTTAAAATGCATTTTGATTTGTTAGAAATATCTTGAACACATTTTTTTAAATGTGTGTATCCGTACATTTCGGCTTTTTGTGTGTATCTTTATAATTAATTGATACACTATGATTAAATACATATAATTGATTTTTAAAATGATCAAACATGATCGAATATATATATTTTAATTTTTAAACCTACACTATTTATTGCAAAAATAAAACTATTTATGTGGGCATAAGTGTGTTGAACCGTCTAGGGCGTTACTCTTGCAATGTACCGAACTGACAGTGAAGGGTAGATTGGGGCTTGATTCCCGTTCAACTTTACCGAGGTTGGATTTTCTCTCAATCGTTTCCCAATCTCCTTACACGCAAATGAGGTATATTTCTTTAAATGTAACTTCCTCATCACTATCTCATTAGTAAGTATAAGTATAGCACGAATGGGTCGCGAGATGTGGTGTAAAAAAACTATCTCTAGTCCAGTTCACTTATATCTACTCTTACAATATAAGTCATTAACCACATGGTCTAACGCGCTACTCTCGCAGTAGACCAGACTACCGATGTAGGGAATAATCGAGGTTCTAATCTCAGTCATATAATGAGAGTGGTTTTTTCCTAAATGGTTTTCCACTCTCCCTCCACGAAAATGCGGGTACACTTCCTATAAGTAAAACCTTCCTCATCCCTAGAACCATCAGTGTAATTAGTGCATACGCATACAACCCGAACGGTTAGTAAAACGTGGTGATAAAAAATATATTTGTTTCCCGCCTAAAGGCCTTCAACTACATTTGGAAAATAATAGTTTTCATCGTTGATATTTGACCAAAACGTAGATTGTATTTTATTTAATCTAGAACTCTCTATGGAACGCTGAGCAAAGAGAAAGTTTCAATTTTAAATAATGACATTTCATCCCTAGTATTTCATCAACTGGAGTAGGAAATGGAGGGATGCCATTCAAAATGCAATCGTGGAAGTTTATAAATATGGAAATAGCGATGGTTTGCGGGCGCAGTATTCCACTCTATTGGTTGTGGCCAGAATAGAAACGGATGAAGTCACGTTTATCAAACTTTTACAGCTAGACCACTAATAGTTAAATACAGCTATAATTTGGAGGTAAACAAATTAGGTATATATATTCTTTAAACTGTAAAATGGCACCTGGATACGGGAATCGAGCCCGGAACCTTTGGCTTAGCGCACCAATGCTCTACCCACTGAGCTAGCCAGGAGTCATCCCGTGCCCATAGTAATTCTTCACTCATATTTTAAGGCAGAGTCTGTGATGGACGTGCGTAATCAATCTTCAGCTACATATGAGTGATAAATTAAGATCAACGAAGATCTTTCAAAACAAACTATATATAGTCTTTGTTTCTTGAATCACTTACTACCCATCCGGGCAGTCTGCATTTAATTACACTACTAATGAGGTAAGTATAAGGCAGGTATGGTTGAGATTTACTTACCAGTATCTTAGAGAAGGGACAGTAGAAACCAATTTAATGAACAAAAAACTTATTAAACATGTCTGGAATTTGAACCCTGACCTCCCAGTTACCGGCAAATCAGACTACATGAACTTGACGTTCAGTAACACTCGTTCAGTAACAGCCAGACTGCCAAGGACGGAGAGATTGGGTGAACTCGGGGTGGTTTTTCCTAAATGGTTTTCCACTCTTCCTCCACGCAAATATGGGTTCACTTCCTCTAAATTCAACCTTTCCAATTCCTAATCCATAAGCGTAATTAGTATTTAAGCGTATAACCCGAACGGGTAGTAAGACGTGGTGCTAAAATACAAACAGAAACACTGTTACTTCTAAATGCTATTAATAAATCACCTGAAACAAGCAGGGCTACCAGTTTGGGTATTTTAGATGATGGTTTGTGATTCCGTACGGCTCCACTGGGATATGGCATTTTAAACTATCTCCAACTTTTTATCTTTATGAAATCACTTTAATCATCTTGTTCTCATAACATATGTATTTTTCTTGAGATATGCTTAACACAAGGGTCATATCTTAAATTTCCATAGACTAGAATCTATATTAATAATTTGAAGCGTTTGTTTATCTGTCATCAACAAAAAATGTTAGCCCCTGTGCACGAACCTGTTTATCTCGAAGCCGTAATTTTAAAGTTTCTACTAGATTTTTTAAAAACTAACCAAACATTGGGTCGGAAGCAAGAAGGTCACAGGTAAAGCAAGGCTTAAAGGCACTAACTTTAAAGTTACCTTCAACGTACAGTCATTACATAAACAACATTCCCCCGGTCAACACCGGGTACTACTTCAACTACTCTTAAAGTTAAAACTTCCTTCAATGGCCACATGGTCTAAGGCGTTACACTAACAATAGATTATAACGTAAATACCAGGAAGATTGGGGTTCTAATCCCGGTCAGATGTATTGAGTTTTTCTAAAAATGGCTTTCCATTTTACATCTACGCAAATGCGGGTATACTTACTCTTTATTTAGCCTTTCTCACCCATAATTAATTAGCGTAGTTAGTACATATGCGTATAACCTGAACAGGTAGTAAGACATGGTGATAAAAAAATAAAATAAGTAGTCTTCATTAAAGCACATTCAAAATAAATTAATCATTAAATATTAATTTAAAAAAAATGCTTGTCATCTTCTATTATAGTCTAACATTCCTTAACACTTTAACAAGGCTCTCATACCCGTGTTGGTGTTCACATGGTCTAACGTTTGTGCTATAGACTGGATTACGCGGAGACGAGGAGAGCGGGGCTGTTTTTTTATATTAAATGGTTTCCCCCTATCTCTACCCGCAAATGTGTGAAAATTTTCTCTAAAGTTATACCTCCCCTATCCTTATTCATTAGCGTAATTAATGTATGCTTATAACCCAAATTGATAATAGGACGCGGTGACAAATAAAACTAGGCCCTTTAGACAGGATATTTCTATTAAGTAAAAATTAAATTTGTCTCTAATTTTTTTTTAACTGGAATATTCAATGTGAATATTTTAACATATAATTTGTAGACACACTTAGAGATAATCACAATTTCACTAATTATAATTGTTTACTTTTAATTATCTAAAGTTCATATTAATTACGTACGTCAGCATATAATCACATTGAAAGTATTTATGTTGAGGTTAGAAATGAACCCTAGTGTTCTGGAAGACACTGGTAGGGGATTGTGGGTTTGGTGGGTGGGTTGAGGAGAAGGCTTGGAAATATGATGGAGAATAGTAGTAAGAAGATTCTTCTTTCTTTCACAAACCCATAAATTAAATTAACTTGGTATACATAGCTTTGAAAATATATAACAAGATTTTTTTTCTACCAATACTGTTGCACCTACTAAGATAAAACTTGTCACACTAGCTAATCTTTGTGCGTAGTACAATCTATTCAAATATGATGCTTAAAATCGATATAGGTTCCATGTTTTTTTATTTTTTTTTAGCATATTATGTTACCAGGGTTTTTCGGACGGATAGTCCCGATTTTCTACTGCCAGTGACGGATATGTAACCGTCTTCTGAGGATGGGCCATTATGTAGGTGTGGTTATTTCATCTCGATGTGATGAGGATTTTACGGTGTAGCAAAATGCTGAAACCTGATTAATTATACCATGGCGACCATAGAGTAAAGCAATTCTCCTTGAGGAAAAATACCTATGGTACCACCATGGATCGAGCCCGGGACCTTTAGTTTAGTAGCCAGGAATGCTGACCACTATACCAAGAGGCTGGCTGATATTTCTATTCGATAGAAACAACAATACCATACGCTAACGATAACTGGAAAGTTACACCACTAATGATTGTTTGCAAAACCCTGGGAAGATTATCTTCTCCTTACTTACCTACTCTATGGCATTAGTAACTCAAAAACTCATAGACACACTTAGAAAAAGTACATCACCCTTCCCTATCTTGAGCTAGTTCTATTCAGTCCACCTCATTACACCCTGTCCCTATATTAAACTAGCTCTATCCAGTCCACCTTATTACACTCTATCTCTTCCAGGTCCGTTCTAATGTCACCCTCTCATCTGAATCTAGGTATTCCCAATGGTTTCTTCCCATTGAGCTTACCAGTCAATACCATGAACAAGGTTCTGGAATTTCCCATTCACGCTGAATGTCCCGCCCACTATAATCTACGAGACTTGATTATCCTAACAATGTCTTATGATGAGTACAGGATATGTAACGAAATGTTTCTATAATAGTATATATTATTACATTTGTGCTCTTTAGTTGAGTGTTTCTGCAACAGTGTGTATCACAAATTTTACGAGTTTTAGTAAAGTCTCTATTTTAAGATTAAATAGAGAAAAAGTTTGTGCGGTGCATCGTACCTTTTATTTTAAATTAGATAAAAGGATATATTGAGGGACTCTGATTGGTTTGAAATTACATCTTAAAATTGAATGAAATTAATTAAACTACGAATTTTTTTTAGAAAAAGACAAAAAATTCTGAGTACTCAAATTGGTAGGGGGACGCGAGTTAAGGTCCAATTTTGTTTCAGTTTTTATATACCAAAAAAAATTGTTTAAATAAATCAAACCTTGCTAAGTAGATACGTTTAGTTTGCTTTTCTACATATAGTAATCTCAACAGTTTTCGAATATGTGTCGTGGGCATTGCATAATTTGTTCAGGATATTTTATTTTCATTTAAATTTTATGGTCTAATACCACGGTGCCCATGACAATTATATGTTTATCCGTTCCCATATTTTATTTATTTTGGCAAAAAATAATTTTTGCTATATAAACTGTAAAAATATGAACCTTGACTCGCGTTTTCCTAATGCGCTTGAAAATACTATAACTTAGTTGTTACCTATTTTTAATATACCCTAATAAATGGTATAACGAAGTAGTAGACGTGTAATAATATATACCTATCATTTGAATCGTAATTGTTATAATTAAATATTTTCAAATCTTTATCTATATGTGTATTTGAAAAGCATAATTAATTTTAAAATATTTCTTGTTTTCAAAAATAATATTAGGGAAGACTAAAATTGGTTATTGGAATTTTATGGATAAACTAACTAAATTAAGTTTTATGGAATTTATAAAATAAACTTAAATACATATACAAATACAAAAGAATTTTTAATTGGATCTGGTGGATTAAAAGCTGTATATTTTATTCTTCATTAAAATGAGCGTATAATCCGAACGGGTAGTAAGAGGCGGTGCTAAATAAATAAAAAATCATTAAAATATGTGAATACAAAAAACAAAGTGTAATTCCAATTAGAGTGTGCATTTATGAGAAAATTTTAAAATAAATTTGGATAGAACATACCGACATTGTTTTTTTATTTTTCCCAGAAACTGATTATTATATTAGTGAAAGCAAAAATATATTTTTTTGTTTAGCATTTATTTTGTTTTGATGAAAATCTTCCTATGATAAGATACAAGGACGAATAGAGGACATTACATAGGGGGGCATGCGGACAAAGCGAAAGGGTAATCTAGTTTGGTTTGCTGGTGACGAGATCGGGACTCGAGTCGTTTTTTTTCTTGAATGGTCCTTTTCCTTCACACAAATTAGGGTTTAGTTTATCTTAATTCCACTTTCATCATCCCTACCAAAGTGTAATTAAATGCGGATATCCTGGGCGGATAGTAAAATGTGGTGTCTAAAAAACGAAATAATCTTTTTTTAGACAACTGACACTACGATATAAATTTTAAAATCTTTATATAATCTCAAGTCACTATACCACATTTTCATATAATATTTTATCATATTAAATTAATGAAATTACAATATTGAGAAGAATTATCATAGTCTTTGATAATATGTACTGAGTTCGTCTCACGTCTAGAATAATTTTCGATTAGTAAAAATTGTATGCTTCACTTCTATGTTTTAAATTAATGAATTAATAGTGTATTACATAGCATATAACCAAAATGTGTGGTAAGGATTGGTGTTAACATAAATTACATCCTTTCTTTTAATATGCCTCAAGGCAGATCAATGGTAAATGCCCTGTAAATCTATCACTACGATGATTGAGTCCTCTTTATATTTTCAATACGATATATTAAACCATATATGCTTGGTAAGAACTTCAATATAAACATCGTATTAAAGTAAATTAGTGAAGGTGGGTGATAAGACAAGGATTACAAATAAATAAATGGTACGACACAATTGCACAGGTTTTCTCATAGGCACTTTAGTTTACAATAGTTTGGAAGAAAATTTTCAAAAATACTATTTCAATAAACTACCCTTAAGTCATTTTTCCTCAGTAAAACAAACATATCATCTGGTTAATCACAATAAACAATCCTTATAAATAAATTTTAAACAAAAACTTTTCAAATATTTTATATAGATTTCAAATTTAAAAAAAAAGCAATTATTTGTGACCTCAAATTGGTTTTAGTTTGTTAAAATAAAAACATATTTTTATTTATCATGAAAAACAATTCACAGATATACATTTTAAACCAATTTTTCAAAGTCATTTTAAAAAAATTTCAAATATTCTAAAATTGTTTAAAAGTGAACTGACTACCTCTAAATTAATTTATTTAAAAAAATATATATATACATTATTATTTAGCATATAAAATAGACACTAGATATACATTTTTAACAAAATTGTTATAATGATTTTCGAAATATATTAATAAAAAAATCATCTACCAGTAAACTAACATAAAATTATTATTAAAATATATAAGTATATATATATAAATAAACAAAATTAAGTAGACTATATTTTTAAAAGCTTAACAGATACCTATTTTGGACCAAATCATTTAAACCATTTTTAAAATATTTCAAATTTTTTTAGAAACATCGTCAATAAAATAACCCTTAAACGATATTTTCCCCGGAAAAACAATTATAGAGTACTATTTGTCACTTACAAATAAACATTTAAACCAAACCATCAAAGAATGTTTTGAAATAAATCGAATTGAGAAAATCATTAATAAGTAAACTACCATTAAACGAATTTTTACCCAAACGACAACCATACAAAGCTATTGGGAGCTCAAACACTCCCAAGATATCAATTTTAAATAAAATTGTTAAAGCCACATTCGAGAAATTTGGAGTTATAATTTTTTTTAAAAATCACTCATCAATCTTAAAGTATAGCCATATAATAACTAAATATCAAATTTGAACAAAATCTATCAAACCGTATTAAATATGTGGCCAGAGATAGATGGACAAAAATACGTACAAACTTAGTTGTAAAAGCCACATTTTTGGTTTCGGGAGCACATTAAACGTGTTGATTCATCTTAATCAAGAAGTCAAAAATGTTCACAATTACATTATCTTCTCTTTATATTAGAAAGTAAGAAATTTAATGGAAAAATAAGTACATGACTTAATTTTGTGAGTAACGTTAATAATAATAATAATAATAATAATAATAATAATAATAGTAGTAGTAGTAATATCGTCTTTATTTGGACGAAGTTAAGACCAGTGCCTTTTCTTACACTTAACCCATATAATAAACAATATTTATTTAAACTCAAGGAATGGCATTAAATAATCGGTGGTCACATGAACTAAGGCGTCAATATCGTCAAGTCTGGTTCATTGGTTATGAAGATGTCGTGGTTTGAACTTAGGTGGTTTATTAATTTATCTAAACTCAAATTGGGGTGTATTTCTTCTTATATATATATATACCTTCTTCATTCTTATAACGTTAGTCTAATTATGCAGATATCCTGAAAAAGTAGTAAAAAAATTATTGTCACGGATTTATTTAAACGCTTCATCACCCACATATTTGATATGTATACAACTCACGCTAATTATCTTATAATTGCATAAAATAATCTTTGGTAACTGTATCCTACCGTTCGCAGGGGTACCTTTCATAATTAATATTAAATACAGTTGAAAAATGTCTTCTGGATACTGGTCCATATAACGTGTCCAGGAATAATTATTAATTTATAAATAATAATTGCCATAGTAGGTTTTGATTGGATGGAACATTTAAGGCTGAAATGAATGAAGAGCGTAAAAAATTATACTTACAAAATGTTTAAAATACAAACTTTATCTTATAGTAGACTATATTATCTTGTTTTAGTATCTAAACAAAATTGTTCAAAACAATTAATTTTTTAATTCAAACTTTTAAAATAAATCATTCATCAAATACACTAAATATATGAATATTTGTATAAATAAAAACATATCCTTATATAGGGTGTAAAATAATTCAGAGTAAATCGTAAATGCAATTTTTTGAAAAAATTGAAAATTTTCTAAAATATTTTGTGATTAAATTACTCTTGAATTAATTTATTTTAGAAAATAAGCACATACTATTAATTATCTTGTAAAAAAATCTCCAGATACCAATTTGGAACCAAATCACTATAGGTGTTTTCTAAATTATCAATTTAAAAACATCATCAGGTGCTTTTAAATTAATTCTCTACTATACTTCCCCTCTGCCAAAAACTAGTATTTAGTGTTATTTCTCATTTTTCAAACCTCGAAAGATAATTCATGAATATGATCTTTAGAGTAATTTTTTTTAAACTTTGATTTTTTTTTTAAATTACTATATCAGTTGGTCTTGGATTTTGACGACTTGGCGTTCTTTTTTTTTCACAGACAATGCTCATGTGTACACGAACTCTGTTCATGATCCCCTGGCTGTGGAAACGTTATTTACAGGTCATTCTTGGGTCATTTATGTAATTTGTGACTTAGTTTGCATAATTTTTAGGTTATTTTTAGGCATTGTTGAGTCATATTAAGCATTTATGTCAAATAAGTATATTTTAAATACTATCGATATTTTATAAAGACATACATACTTAACATACATTTTTTAAACATACAGTAGTCAAGATGAGATTATATTGTAGGCAATGAACATTATATTTTCTTTGCTTGTCGAATTGTTAATTCCCCATTCCTGGTGAGTAGATGGACTAACCATCCTGTACAGCTTCTTTAGCTTCTTTAACGACATCCTTTTTGATAGAATTACCGTTATAATTGAGCTACATCGCTCATTACAGCGCTGTGATTTTCCCCCTCCAAGTTTGACCCCTTTTCCCCAAAACTTACTGTTATTTTCCCAGTTTGTATGTGTCCACACTTGTTCGTTCCTGTCCCATTTGATTTTGGCCCTATGTTATGCCCCATTTAATTTTTTGTTTCATTTGATTTTTATGTGTGCTTATTTGATATTATGTGTGTCCCAGGGGAGAGGGTTTTGTGTGTGAGTTTTTTTATTTATTGGTATGGGGAGCGTACAGTCTCGGGCGTCGGGCACTCCTCCCGCGACGTGTCGGAAATTGTTTGTTCCTGATTTTCATGTGTGCCCATTAATTTTTAATGTGTTCCCCAGGGTTTTGGGTGGGAGTGTGCAGTCTTGGGCACTCCTCATGATTGTGTGTCCCTGTGGGAAGGGTAGTTTTTTATTTATTGGTTGGGATGAGTGTGCAGTCTTGGGCATTGGGCACTCCTCATGCGACGTGTTGGCAATTCTATCCTTGAGAGCTGGGGAGCATCCTTTATCGTCGACTGTCAAACATTAAGTGATGTCTCGCTGTGGTTCCTCGAGGGTGGCGCTTGGTTGGGCGTAGACACTACAGATGTACGTGCCTTTCACCTTGACCCACACAAATCCTTTCCGCTTCGTAGGTTGAATCTCTTGCACAAAAAGATTCCTACAAACCCAGAGAGCTGCCTTGCCTGTGCTGTCTGGGATCCAGGATCTGTTCTCGATATCACGGTATTGCTCGCAGAAAATGGCAACGTCGATGTTCTCCTCTTGCATGGATTGCCAGAAGAGGTCTTGAGAAGCCTCACAGTGGTTTAGGTTCAGCTGAAGAAACCTCATCTCCTTTTGATCGCCTCTTTGAGAGCTTCCTGGTATGCCGGACAGGTGTAGCTACCTGTGCGATGGCCCCTGGCACCTTCACCTTCACATAGAAGGCACTCCAATTTATCTGCTCTACAATCCCGGGCGAGGTGTGATCCCTCACCGCATTTAAGGCATTGCTTCGAGCGATCAGGACCTTGGCATGCTCGAGCTTGATGTCCATACCCAAGACATGTGAAGCACTTAAAGAGATTTTCTTTCTCTCTTACTCTGCTGTACACCCAGCTGACCCTCAGCTTGCCCTTCTCTAGGGTTTTCCTCGCTAGTCCCGTGGGCATAAGTAGCACAGCTGTCTGCGGCCCTCTGTAAGCCTTCCGCAGAGATTTCACAGCGCCGATATCGATTTTCTCCGATCCTTCAATCTGTGCATGGAGAGCTTCGCATATCTCCTCAGCCGTCGTAAGCTCATCCAGATCCCTCAGTTCAACAGTCATCATGTCGCTTTTGCTGAGCATCTCCGCCTTGCTCATTAGCTTCTTCTCAACTACGGAGCGAACTTCCCCAGTTGTCTCATGGGACTTCCCATCCAGAACTAGCACAAGATCCCCTGCTGCATTCCTCTGGATCTTCGTTATTTTGTCTCCCACTTCCTTCAGCTCAGGATCACCTTTCAGTGACCTGAGAATATCCGCGTAGGTGTTACCCACCTTGGCCTTCACGACCAGAATGTCAGGCCGAATTGGTCTCGCAGTTTTCTGTCGTGTCTTCTTCTTGTTGCCCTGCTTCTGCGGAGGGGGCTGTCTTTTTCTTTTCTCATCAGTCCTCGATGAATTCTTCTCCGTTTGCGTTGTTTTCGCCTTCTGTCTTCTTGCATTCTTTACGTCCCTCCAGGGAATGTTGTCCTCAAGCTCTTGAGAGGGGGAGCCATCAGGTGCTCGCTTTATTCCCGCGTCGGTTCGAGGGGTGTCACTCTTCAAGCCGCTGGGACCTCCAGTTTTCGTATGCGTTCCACCCCCGGATGTGTGTGTGTGTTTGCGTGCGTGCGTGCGTGTGTGACACCTTACTCAGCTTACGGTGAATAATCTATGAAGTCTTAACCTCAAAATTAGTTCCTTTTTACTTTCTCACTGGGTATTATTCTACCGTCACAGCAGTTACAATTTATAAATGCATATACATATATTCAGCTATTCATTATTTCTGAAGTGTTTTTTTAAGTATACTTTTGAAAATAAAGACGTCTTTATAGCTCACCAAAACAATTAATTTTATGCTAATTGGAATTTTTTGTTTCTCCATATTCTTCCGTATTCTGGAGAGCTTTCTTTTTCGACCCATAATTGGGTCTTGAAAACATTTGTGTCTTGTGATACAATAACTTACGCTAAGAAACCAGCAAAACAATCCACTTTAAAGAAAACAATGAAAATCTTGTTTCACGATAAAATAATTAGTCCTAGGAATATGTCAATATATATATGTATATATACATATATATTAAACCTAAGTCACTCTGTAAATTATTTTTTTATACACAAACAATATTTATAATATATTACTGCTCTGCATTGTCACTTTTTAAAATATATCTTTAATTAAGATTTAAATAAATCAAATTTTAAAATGTGGCTCATCCACCGAAGCATGCCCTTAAAGTTAAAACGCAAAGGATACAATTTTATTAATAGACCTATACCCAATACATCTATCTAATTTCTAAATAGTCTATAAATACAAGATTAAAGAAGTTAAATATTATCCAATCATAAAATGTCCAAAACGGCTGAGAATAATGGTTTAGTTGGAAAATGCATCACACTACTTTTTTTGCATCTTGTTGGGACTATCTGCATTCAACTACGCCAATGGGCTAGAAATGTGGTGATTAGTAATTGGAAAGCCATACTATACTAGCACTACGTTCTCGTCAGGGAGTAAGAGCCCTGCCGTTGGTTATTTGATAATAAGATTGTGGGTTAGGTATTCATTCATCAACCATATTTGTATGAATGTGTAAAGTAAGAATTTTGATCATAGTAAGCTCTAAAATTGGTCAGGTAATGGATATTCCCAAAATACAAAACTAAGTCATATACTTATGTCTCATAGTTACGTTAATGTTGAAAATTGACTGAAATAGTTGATTTAGTTATAATCGATGCCTGTGTTTTAACTGAACTTTAATGAGTATAATGAGTCACATTTGCACCCCCCCCCCCCCTTAGGAAAAATAGCAAAGAGAAGAGATGAAAAAGAGCATAAAATATCCTAGTTCGTCATCATTCATTAGAAGCAGTGGTTAGCCTGGAAGTAGTTCTTGAGTGTGTTGGGCAGGGTAAAAGAAGGCAGATTCTTTTCAGTCATGTTGAACCACGAAAACCACTTTGTAGTAACTACATTCACACCGGGAATTTTGAATCTTTCAACCTATATAGAGTTAGGTTGAAGGCTGAGTAAAGAAAAGGTTTCTTCCTATATCTTTTATTAATTTTAAAAGCATGAAAAATAATACCAACCTGTTTTATAGAATGTGTTAAAAACATCATTAAAATCAAGCAACATCTTCATTATAATATGTATGGCATAACTTTCATCTTCACTATCATATGTAACTTATTGAAGGTGGGGATCTAGGGACCGCGAGAAAAGGTAAGTGTTTTTTATGTTTTTATACGAAACTCTTTTTGGCCAAAATAAATAAAATATTGCTCCAGTAAAAACATAGAGCTTAATTTTCTTCGCATGTTGATATCAACGGTTCTTAAATATATTTCATGAATATAGCATCATTAGATCCTATTTGAATTAAGAGCAAAAGTCATTACATTCCAGGACACCTTGGACAAAAATTCAAGAACTGTTGATATCACCATGTGAATAAGATTAAACTCCATGTTTCTACTAGAGCAATATTTAATTTATTTTAGCCAAAAAAATGTTTTGATATAAAAATTACATTCCTTACATACCCGCCTTAACATCTTCATTCTCTTTAGTGATATTGCTATTTTAAAATAAATAGGGATCTTCGCCACACCTGCACATTTCAGTCCAATTTGTTTGCAAATCAAGTGCATGGGGAAATGTACATTTTATTTGTGTATACCCACACCAGCAAAGTTACATGATTGCGGTAGGTGCACAAGGCGTAATGGGCACAACTGGCTCCAAGTTTTAGGCCTATCTGACTTCCTCCTATCCTAAATCATTTGGTGGAAGTATGCTATGGTACTGGCTCAGATATTGTTATTATTATTATTATTATTATTATTATTATTATATATTATTATTATTATTATTAGCACCGCGTCTTACTACCCGTTCGGGTTATACGCACTTACGCTAATGTTTAATGGTAGGGTGATTGCGAGATGAAATGGAGGACCTACAGTTTAACGTGGAATCCGAACCACGGTGGAGGCCTGGCATTCCTTACATTCACAAGTTGTGATTCAGATATTGTTGCCATTGTATTTGTTTCCAAGCTTGCACCAAGAATATAGGATCGTAATTGCCCTCTAATTTGTGGAAATTTTTCATATGGAATTTTTTTCTTTTGAATAGCCACCAACCTACTTCGCTGATATTAACCATGGTTGGTTTTGACACAAATATCACCCCTAAACCTAAATGTTAAAGGGTATCCATTCTCACCAGGAACATCAGATATCGTGCCTAATTTCGATAAGGATTCTAAGAAGTTGTCCGATGTTGATAAAAAAAATATCACCACGTCACTTTGCCTTTGTTGGATTTAAGCGCGTTAAAATTGTCCACAACCAAACACAGAACTTCATTCATGGCCCATTGAAAATCCCAGGGCTTAGTGGAAATAAAAAAATATTCTGAGTGCTAGTATCACGACATTTGTATCAGACTAATTTCTGAACCTATTCGATTCCTTTAAGTACGAGACATTCAGAGTTATTTTGGTGTCTGCTCCCTCCTGGGTAATATAAATTTATGACATCAATAGCTGTCACATAGTTCTGTGAGATGCTTGACAATTATTCTTGTGCCTTGTGACGAACTCTATTAAATTTTATGCTATACTATAAGGTTGATCCACTTGTATTTTATTTTTTCACGTGATAACAGTTTTGCATCGGGATACTGTTGATATTATTGCTGAAAATATGTAATATTTGAATGACTCTAACCACGTCTGCCTATATTTTCTAATGATACTTTTTAATCAAAATGTCTTATAATGTTGAAATATAAGATTAACTTCTTCACAACTCTTAAATTTGTATTTATTCGATTGCAGAATAATATTCCAAAGTCCTGACAAGTCTTCACTGAAGCTGGCTTAGTGATGCATTGCAATTCTATCATACTATTTACATTAGCGTTGCTTTAAGGTGAGTATGTAGTGAACGTGAGAAAAGGCAAATGTTTTGCAAAATTTAAAGCAAAACATTTTGTTGGTTAAAATAAATTAAATATTGCTTTCTTATAAACATAGAGCTTAATTTTCTTCACTTGGTGATACAAACAATTCTTTAATATATAGGCCTAATATCATGAGCGTAGCGACATTATATGACAATCTTTTTAATTAAGTGAAAATTTATCATAAATTCCAGTACACCCTTGACAAAAATTCAAGAAATGTTGAGGTCACCTCGCGAAAAAACTTAAACTGCAGCAAAAAAAGTTTTTTTTTTGCCAAACAGGCTTTGATACAAAAACTGCAAAAATGCTTACCTTTTCTCGCGTCCCCTACACCCCCACATGAACTGAGGCAATTAACGATTCTGCTGTTGTTTTTGTAGTGACACTTTAGCTAACGTATTGCTTTATTTAGAGGGGTTTCTCTGGGACATGTCTTCTCAAATTCCCATAAGCTTATAATTCACCAAGGAGTGATGCGTGTGTTCATTGAGAGTGAAAGGGCCATCTGAAATTAGGCTAAGGAAAAATCATATTGGTTCAACACAATGTAATCTCTACATCATGTCTTCTCGGTCAGGATTACTTAGGGTGGATTTTCCCACAATGGTTTTCCATATTCTCTCCATGAAAATGCGAGTGTACTTCCTCTTAATATAACCTTATTAATCCCTAAAACCATTAGCTTAATTAATACATAAGTGTATAACCTGGACGGATATTAAGATGCGGTGCTAAAAATAAATTAATATAATTAAGTTTAAGTTTAAATCGTTCTTCACCTCTAGTACAACAGACACGAAAGTTTTTAACATCACGTTCTTCTTTGCAATCCAAAGCTTGTGGTATTTATAGAAATCCACTCTTTAATAAAAGTTGATTGCAGTTGTTCACCGGAATCTTTCACTTTCTCCATATTTTTTCAAGTTTTTTTAAAAAATGTATTTGAGGTATTTAAAGTATACTTTCTGAAGTGACTGATCATATCAGCACACGACTTATTAACTAACTTACTTCTAGAACAGACATAACATCCAGCTCCAAGGTCTTGGACTAAAATTTCAGATGACTTATTACTTAACCATTTAAAAATTGCGTTATTTTGATCTAAAAACTCTTTCAAGCATAATTAATTAATTTTGTACATTACATATCAGGCTACAAAAATAATTTAATATATCTAAGCATAGTAAACATTCTTCACATGCCGCTCAAGATAATATATATTTTTAACTTAGGCATAAAGAGAGGGAGAAAACATTAGTTAGAATATACGATTCATACTTAAATGATAACTAGTTTTTTCTACTATTATAATTAACTAAAGTTATTTTTATAAGCTAGAATCATTTTTATTACTATTAAAATTATTATAAATTAAAATCCTTATTAATTAGAATTATTAAATTTATACTTGAAGAAGCCTATTGAAAATAAATCCCCCCTACGCCCTTTCGACAGCAGGCCCTGGACCCACCTTGGTGGTTTTTGAATTTTTGCTGACGTAGGTTTGACAACAAAATGGGGAAAGGGCCTCACAGAGGGGAGATATTGGTGTAACCCATCTCACAGCCCGTCTAGACTAGACTCACATTTTAATTGCTCAAATAGAGTAGAAATTAAGGGGTTATAATTTCAGAGCTCATTTCTGTGGAGGGAGAATAGAAAACATTTGATTAAAAAACACACTCGGTACCCTAGGTTGGGATTCGAACTCCTACCTTCCCATCACTGTAAAACTGTACTGGCTTAGGCGTTTAGCCCTCGTTCCCACCGATGCGGGTAGGATGTAAGTGTTGCCTAGTCACCAACGAGAGTCTTATATTTTTCTGGAATCCCAGTCGGTAGGGTTGATTGCTTATAAGGGGCGGTTTTATTGTCAGACAGAATACGTCTCAAGTGCGGCGCTACACTAAATACAAGATGACACCTAAACTCGAATAGAATGGGCCAGCTTTGAATATGAAACGGGCCCATTCCATTCTGATCTAGGTAGATTTTTTTAGCATCACGTCTTACTATCTGTTCAGGTTTTACGCATATGTATTAACTATGCTAATGAGTTAAAGCTGAATTTAGAGGAAGTGTACCCACATTTGCGTGAAGGGAAAGTGAAAAACCACCCTCATTACACCCAACCCGGATTCGAACTCCGATATCCTGTCATCGGCTGTCTAGTCTAATACTATAGTGACGCCTTAGACTATGCGGCCACCAAAGCAGTTGTCGTCCTGTATTTAACACAGCACCGTACTTGAGGCGTACTCAATCTGGCTATGAAACTGGCCCAAATCATCGCGGAGTGATAATGCAAGTGGAGCACGATTTATTCGGAGTTCACTACTTGTTTTGGTACTGGGCTCTTCTTGATATCTATATTGTGTTAAAAACCTGAAGACAAACACCACTATTAAACTGGGTAGTCACAATTATCTTATTCCGTCCATTACACTTTACACTTCTTGAACATAGTCACCTGCATCGCTGAGTACACGGACTAAACATCTGCCTCATCTGATCTTGCATGCAATTGAACAGGAGTTCAGGGTCAACTTAGGGTAAGCTAAAGGTGTATCTTCTGGTGTCATGAAGGTTCCGCTCAGCGAAATATCATCTCAGTGAAATATTCGCTCACCCTTCCAAGAAACATTAGACCCTCCCAACAAAACATTAGTAAAGGTCGGAAATGAAATTTACGCTCACAACTTCCATT
Source organism: Timema podura (assembly GCA_033556935.1). Taxonomy (NCBI): domain Eukaryota; kingdom Metazoa; phylum Arthropoda; class Insecta; order Phasmatodea; family Timematidae; genus Timema; species Timema podura. The sequence goes on from JAVRXN010000010.1 coordinate 81,519,137, forward strand.
TGATCAAAGGATTAAGTTAGGTTAGGTTAGGCGAGCTGTTTGAGCCCAAATTTCACAACATTCCATTTGAGCGGAAATTTCACTGAATCCAATTTTCATGCATTCTATATTATAATCTGTTTCCCACTTTTATCCATGAAAATGTGGGTACTTTTCCTATAAGTTCAATGTTTCTTATTTCTACCATACTGCCGCAATTAGAATAGCCATGGTTTTGGACGGTTAGTAAGACACGGCAAAAAAGCTAAATAAATTTACGAACTATTTTTAAATTATCACGTATAAATTATCCGACAATAAATTGGTACGACTTTATCTTTTTGTTTAATCAAGTCTCTTTCATGTAAATTCTCTAAACATACATCATTTCACCGCAATGCAGAGGAACACTGTTCTAAAAACTAGTAACTGCCAGCGCAGCGAGTTCCACAATTTATATATGTACACCATGCATCACTTGATATTTATATTTTAACAAAACCTTGTCGAATACAGTTTGTTACACATTCTATATACTATACACGCGATTGCAAACCTAATCAAATTTGAGGTGAAATCATCAACTCTTCTGGCTTTGATATCTGCGAAACAACCAACTTGGTTAACGACGCCACACTAACCAAATTATTCGTGTTAAAACGTCCCTCCGCATGCTGGGATAGGTTAGGGGTTAATATTGTTAATGTGAATTTGGGATGAACTCACCAACGCGTGTTCACAATTCAACCATACCCTGCCTCAAACGAGAGCTTGAATCTATTTCTCTTTCTCCCTTTTCTGTCCCTGTAATTTTTCTATGAGAAGAACTCATTGCCAATCGTTACTAAATGATAGGCTTTATTGTTATTTCGCAACCATCTTTAATTGAATTAAATTTTGATTTTAATGTGAAATTAGAATTATAGAATAAACATATCGGATTATTTATATTAATGACCCACTCTTTGTAAAATGTGAATATTAGGTTGGCCTGAAATCATAGGGTACTAGGACTGAACGTTAATCTCCTTTATAGTTTGGTTTACTGGTCGGGGATCGAATTCCGACTAGGTGTATTAAAGTAGTTGTTTTATCCTCTAAATGGTTTCCATTTCCTCCTTCACCCAAATTCAAGTACCTCAAATTTAAGTACATTCAATTTAATTACATTTCCTCTATTATTATACCTTAATCATGACTATCCCATCAGTGTAATTTAATTTCGTTAGCCCAAACGGGTAGTAGTAGAACGTGGTGTGAGTTCACACAAACATAAACATATACATACATAAACATATACACATACATATACATATACACATACATATACACATACATACATACACATATACATATACATATATAAATACATACATGCATACATGCATACATGCATACATGCATACATGCATACATGCATAAATGCATACATACATACATGCATACATACATACATACATATACACACACATACATACATACATACATACATACATACATACATACATAATACATACATACATACATACATACATACATACATACATACATCCATACATACATACATACATCCATACATGCACACATCCATACATCCATACATGAACACATGCATACATGCATACATGCATACATACATACATACATACGGTACATACAAATACATACATACATACATACATACATACATACAATACAATACATACATACATACATACATACATACATACATACATACATACATACATACATACATACATACATACATACATACATACATACATACATACATAAATACATACATACATACATCATACATACATAATACATACATACATACATACTACATACATACATACATACATACATAATACATACATACATAATACATACATACATACATACATACATACATACATACATACATACATACATACATACATACATACATACATACATACATACATACA